>JAGFZM010005270.1:0-12331 GCA_017657215.1 Limnothrissa miodon | reverse complement strand
CATCCTTTCACCTCTCTCCTCTCATCCTTTCACCTCTCTCCTCTCATTCATTCACTTCTCTCCTCTCATCCTTTCACCTCTCTCTTCTCATTCATTCACCTCTCTCCTCTCATCCATTCACCTCTCTCCGCCTAATCTCAAGTTCTCTCAGCCACTGATTCTTCCTCTGCTGAGCCTGAGTGCTTTCTGCTCCTCAGGGAAACATTATCATCTTTCGGGGGTGCTGTGGCTCAGTTGGCTAAGGTGCCATATCGTGAATCTGGGGCCCCGGGTTTGACCCAAGGTCATTTCATTATTAAGCAGCAGTGCAGTGGTTGTAATTGGTGTGTTTTTGCAAAAGTCTCTGGTGTTGTGAGCAGTAAATGTCCCCGGTGAAAGGGCTGTATGACTGCTGGAAACATTACCTAGATTGGTGGCCGCTGCAGTGACAGCAGCAGCAGCTGTTGCTGTGAGAAGTGATGGCTGTCGTAAATAGCCACAGCATTAACAGTTGGAATAATGATTAGTAGTCTGACGAGGGCACGTTCACTAGATTGAACCGTATGTTTTCTCTCTGTCTTTATAGCAGTCATTGGCCTGTGGAAACTCCCATGAGCCTCAGCGGCACTGCATGTGTAAGCATTGGGCCCGAGGAAACACAGTCACTACTGTTATTGTGCTCAGCAGAGCAAAGTTGTACTTTAGGTGGGCTGGATGAACACCAGTGAAAGTCTGAGTCAGAGCCCTCTGTTTCTGCGCTAATAGTACTGGGCGTTTTTAGCTCCTCCAGACTTGTGGCCTTGGATCATGTCCATTTAAGTGTCCTTGGATCACCAGCATTTCAACTGACCGACTGTCTTCACAGTGAAGTTATAGTCGACTAGTAGAAGTGCCCATAGCTCAGTGTGGGGGCTACACAAAGAGCACACGGGCCTTATTAACCAGCCCAAAACACTACGGCTGGTCGCTCTACAAGTACACCCTTGAGAAGAGTCCTGGAATAACCAGCGGTAATGCGCCATCAACAAGATTCCTTCCTGGGAGTTGTGGATTTCCAGACACCTTGAACTCGCACTCCTTTATGAATAATTCACAAATAACATACTTGTTTGGATACAGCACGTTATTATCGTGTAGGTGTTGGCCAACAGGGCAATTGAGAAGAGTTAGGCTGGCCTACTGTATGACGATTTGACCCAATCTTCTTGGTTTGGAAGATGGGTATGACAAGGCGATTGGTTGACTATTGCAGTTTATTACTGATTATTTGTCAAAATAAACAACAGGTTAGTCATCTTTTACAATGATTGTATGGCACTAAATATGGACATACATGTAGTCTTTCTTGCACAGTTCAATCTTTTCCATTTCCACCCAGTCTCTGGTCAGGGCCACTAATATATCCATTTTTATTATCCTTTTTATTTTCCTTGTTAAAGAGGCACTCAGTACGTCTGTTTTTTAACCCTGCATTAAACGGTACAAACCTGTAGGGGGAGCTCTGTACAGTTAGCTGTATTGCTGTAGTGTACACTCCCTCAGAAGTTGCAAGTTCCGTATTCACTATACAGGGCTGTACAGCGGTGCGCTCAATCGCCGTTTGCTACACAACAGACCAGTCTAACAGAAAAAACGATTTTGAAGCGATTTTATGACCACAAAAATGGTCGCATAAACTTACTGAGTACCTCTTTAACTATAACCCTTCACTCAGCTCTTTTGCATTCAGGTTAAGTTGAGATGAATTCACTCCGAGGTGTAATGTATTCCCCTCATACACCAGGCTGAACATTTGGTTGTTGTGATAAGTGGCCAAAACAAACAACACAAGTCTGGACATCAAAGGGCACAAACCATATCAACTCTTTTTCACATGAAAGTCAAGGTGTTTTTGTCCTTCAGCATAACAAGATAAAAATGTTTGTCCTTTGCAGAGACGTGGACTTTTTAAGGATGATGATGTTCAAGCCTTGTGCTGATATTGTTGCTGAGTGATTGATCGCCATAGCGATTACTTCATTTGCTGACCTTGTCTGTCAGGAAGAGTCATGAGCTTCAAGGCTGCTTTTTTTTACCACACTTTTTTTCTTCTGTTCTCTGCCGCTCTTATCTCTGTCACTCTCCTTCTCATTTTTATTCGCTGCTGTACGTGTGCTTTGTCCCACACAGGCTGGAGCTATATGACAGTCACTTAAGGTGCAATTTTAGAAAAAAGCACCACAAGTGGAGGAAGAGTGGGAGGGAGAGAGTGAGTGAGTGTGAAAGAGAGAGGGAGAGTGAGTGAGTCTGAAAGAGAGAGGGAGAGAGAGTGAGTGAGTGAGAGAGAGAGACAGAGAGAGAGGGAGAGAGATTTTGGGCTCCACAAAGTTCTCATTGTTGTGTGACTGTACAAGAGGTCCTCTCTCTGCAGTAGGCAAATCAGCCGTGTTCCTGATCTGCATCGTCATGGCTACATGCTTCAGGCACTGTAAGCCTGTGCTTCCCCGAGTCAAATAGATTTAGTGCCGACTGATTACGGAGTTGCTTTGAAAGCAATGAAAACGTGATGAACTCCACAGGTTTGGGCTGTAGTGCAGACATGCGCTGGGCTGTAGTGCAGACTGGATCAGACTGGATCAGACTGGATGGGAGTGTTTCCTCCCCAGGTGCTTGTTGTCAATGTCAGTAACGACTAATGTTGATAAGACCTGCCTGTACATTAGTGGTACACTGGTAGATTAATTAGAATGATCTTCAATAAAACACTGTGTGCGTATGAGTATTGACATATCCTAATTGATCATTGGAACATATAACGTGTCACTTTAACATCCGCGCTGTCAGAATGCCAGGCAATTATTATAAAAATCAGCAAAGACACAAGACATTAGAACATGGGCTCAATACTTTAAAGTTATAGTTGACTATAGTTGAGCGGTGCATAATATGAGTGGCAATTAACTAACTAGGCAGCATTCAAAGCTTTATTGGTGCATGCGCAAAGACAGAAACCACAGCCACTCTTAGTTAAGGATGATTTCAGTGCTGTTTTAGTTAAGGATGATTTCAGATTTCAGTTGATTTGTTAGGTTCAGCTTGAATGAACTATCGGCATGTCTGGTAACAGACTTAACTCATAAACTCATAATCAGTTATTTACTTTTGGTGCTGTTCTTCTCCGTGGCATATAACTTGTAACATTCCCTTTTCAAACTCCAAAAAGGAAGCCAGGGTGCTTTAATTGTGTATTGATTTGTAAATTTGTGGGAATCCATGCTACATTTTGTTTTGTAATGCCATAATAGTGGCGTTGTGCTTGGTGCAATAAGCTAATTTGATCTGATTTTCTAGCAGTCTTGATAAGAGGAGCGTTATGGCATCTCTCCGCTCCATCTCCATAATTATTCATCAGGCTCCTGGAGGAGAACACGAGACATGAACGAGCGGCTCAACCAAAGCTGCATTAGGCAGCTCTACCAGAGATGGAGAGACAGTTTATTGTCTGGAGCTATTCGCTGAGAGCAGTACATGTCTGTGGGCTCGCACAAAGCACCAGATCACAGCAAAACAACAGACGACAACAGACAACAACAGAAGCAGTGTGTTTGTGTGTAGCTTGGAACGTTGTTTAAAACAGCCCAGTGTTACTGTATCCAGAGAACATCTTCAATCCTAGCACTAAAATGAACTGAAGAACTATCCCCTAGCACTATGCTCCTTAAGGTTTCTGCTATGTAGCTTGATTGTTATCCTCGTTTTGTAAGTCGCTTTGGATAAAAGCGTCTGCTAAATGCATAAATGCATAAATGTAAATGTAAATCCTTAGGCTACTCCTCACTGCCCTGTTTCACTTTCTCTTGTTCTCTGGTAATCTCCGTTCCCTCCTCCTCCCACACTCACCCTCACACACACACACACACACACACACAGTTCAAGAGTGTGTGTTAAAGAGTGAGAGAGAGATAGGTTAATGTGTGTATTTGTAAACTGGGTTAGGAAAGGAAGCCTAATAAAGGTCAGGAGAGCTTTAAGGCTCTAAAGAGTCTCCAGAATGAGACAGGAAAGGTTAATCATGAGATGTATGACTGAGCTGGTCCACGACGCCTCTCTGGGCGCCCCCTCCCCACTGGCACTCATCTGTTACCCCCTTCAACTCCCTTCTTTCCTCTCCTCTCTTTACAATCCTTTTCTCTCGGCTCTTTTTCTCCTCTTTCCTCTCCAGTATCTCATCTACTCTTCTTTCTCAGCAACACTTCTCTCCCTCTTCTCTTGCACTTCTCTCTCCTGAGGTCGTCCCACACACACACACACACACTCCTCCTGTCTCCGCTACCTGCTTCACCCCCCCACACACACACTCCCTCCTCCTCTCACGCCCCCCATTCTCTTACCTTCTCCAGCTATGACTCCCAGTTTCTTTTTTCTGTTATTCTACCCATCCAGCCCATCTTGTCTTCTGTCCTCTCTTCTCTCCACTTCTGGTCTTTTCTTGCTCTCTCTCTCTCTCTCCTTCATTCTCTCCTCGCAGTTCTTCCTCTCTCCTGATTTCTTGTCTGTTGTTATTAATGTCCTCTCCCTCTCTCTCTCTCTCTCTCTCCCTCCCTCTCTCTCTCTCTCCTCTGACTAGGCTCTGTGTTCCATGCACACCAGCTGTAGCCCATGTGGGCCTGAGTTTTCCCAGCTAAGCCTTCATTCATCTCAGTGGTTGTGCAGCGCTTTGTCTTCCCCCCTTTATCTTTCTCCTCCCCTGGTTCTCTTCACTCTCACTAACTGATTCTCTGTCGGGGTTTTATCTCTCGACAGAATTGCTCTTGTTCTATTTCTCTCCTTCTCCCTCTTTTTCACTTTGTCTCGTTCTCTCGGACAAGATGCAAAAGCAGCAGGCCCCCCTGCCAGCGTGATAAAGCTGCACAGACTCTCTCTCCATCTTTCCCTCCCCTTTTCTCTCTCTCTCCATCTCTCCACCCCTCCCCTTTCTCACCTTCACTCCCATCACTCCCATGTTGTTTCCCCCTCTCTTCAAGCTGTCTGTCCGATCCATCTCTCTTTCATCTGAGCACTTGTTCCAAACCGTTAACTATCTCTAAACCTCTGTGTGTGTGTGTTTGTGTGTGTGTGTATGGCTTGCTATGTCCTGATGTAGTTCCTGAAGCTCTTGTGTTTATCAGAGCTGTTGCCGTCTTCATCCCAAACAGAGCTACAAAAGGCCACCCGCTCATGTAAAAACAGGGAGAGTTCAGTGTCGATCAGTGTAGATCATGTAGAACAAGGGATACTCAAACACCCTTAAAAATGTTCTGAACAGAATGTTAAAGCAACCATTGTAGTACAAATTTATGATATTATATATTGGTTGTATGTGAGTATTGTTATTCGTGGTATTATGACTGATATCTTTAGTAAGGTTCCACATGGTCTGTAATGAGATTAAGCCGTCTGAGAAAGACAAGCTTTGAAGTGTTGAAGACCACTTAACATTCATGTGACCACTGTTTGCAGCACAGGATGTGCGAAGACCATTTGGTCTGAGAGACGAGTTGTTGATTAAAGGCAATACACACCGACAGCAATGATGAAAGGGAAATTAGCCTTAAATACGCTTCTGTATCACAGCTCGGGAGGCCAGTTCAGCCTTCGGGAGGCCAGTTCAACCTTGATGCTGCGACCTCCGGACTTCTCCCATAGTCCGTCATTTTTTCCATGTAACATGTTGCAACTAACGAAATAAAATGTTCTCATCAGTTTCATAGCATTCCGACGGTCTTCGTGCGGTTTATGTTTTCGGATCACAGCAACGGTTCAAATTTATTCCTACACCATGATTAAAGTATTGATTCTGGGAAGGTGTTTTCTCTCAAATCTAAATTTTAATCTAAATTTAACAAGCTTCGTTTTACCCAAATGGTCAAATGACTCAAATAGATCAGTGAAATCTTATTTTCTGCTTTTCTGATAGACAGCCTCTGAGAAGGGTTAGGCTAATGGAGTTAGGCAGTAAAATGAATAGAGAACCACTTATGTAATATCCTATGGATGCAAACTTGTGTGATATGTGACCTTTTTGTATATAGTAGGTCTATTCAATTAAAAATGGATTCAAGCCTGGTTTTAAAACCATGCATCCATTTTAAATATTGAATATTATTTGATTGCCGTCTGTATGAGTGTATAATTAATCATTTGAATAATCAGTTTATTGCATCTTGCTATATGATACAGTAAGCTACTCTTACTATTTGAAACACTATTTTATATTTACATTAGGTGAGTTAATCTGATTGGCCTTTGAGACTGTGCACTGCTTTCAGACCACTGAGCAGAGTTTAGTCTACCAAAAGCAGCTATTTCCCTAGCCTAAATCTGCTAAATCTGCTCCATTTTTGTTTAAGACTATTGTCATTAAAGGCCCACTATGCAACATTTTTCATTTAATTAATCCGTTTCATACTGTTTAGGATGCTAAAATTAGTCATTACACGGCGAACGAACGGTGTAGAATGCGCCACCGTGGCCAATAGCGGTAGATACAGCACTTGCAATGTTCAGCAGCGCGGACCACCTCCAATAGAATGCAGTGCAATACAATGCAATACAGCGGGCTTTAGAGGGAGCTCGTGAGAGAGAAAAACTGAATGTTGCTTAGTGCCGGTTTAAGTGTCATTCAGTGTTGGGGGTGTAAAGTTGACCCTGTTCGGTGGGCCAGCATTACAAACACTAAATGACACTGAATGACAACCATAAACATTAAAGCAGTAAAATTAAAGGACTTAATGCTAAAGACTGGCTCGAGTCACACTCATGTAAACACCTTCAAATAAACCAAAGTGTTACCGAAGGGAGAGAGTTAGGTAACTAGGTCTGGTGAATGCTATGACATTCATCAAATCAAATCACTAGGAATAAATCATATCATAAACCATAAATCAAATCAGAGGTCGTAAAATGGAGGGCCATTTCTACGTTGGTTTTACTGGATAGTGTATATCATGACCATGACACTTGAGAGGGTGAATTAGAACAAAGCAGGTGAGAGGGAGATGATCGCGGAGGATTGAACCTTGATCTCTGATGTTAACATATGATATATAAAACTTAAATAATAATCTAAATAAATAGTCTCTTTCTGGCACCCACAATTAAAGTACAGTAGGGTGTATTTATTTGTAGCTTTGCCCCCACTCCCCCATTTGTGGTGGCTACAGATCTGAGATGGCCATGTAGGAGGCCACGCTATGTTTCATGTTTTACTGCTGTATGCGTGTTGTTCCCTGAGCTGTTTGACCTTTTTCCTTTACCATGGTTTCCTTCCACTGCTCAGGTGCCTTGAAGGTGACCATCTTAATTGGCAGCATCTGTCCACAAGATCAAGCAGAGACAGAGAAAGCTTCTAGTGCAGCGGACAGGGTTCTGGTGTGGTGACTGCTGGCTGTCTAGCTGCCTCTCAGCCTGGGATTTCTAATATAGACTTTGTGTTGTTCATTTTGTCTCTTTTCTCAACATGTAAATCAATCCCACTGGTTGGGTGTTTCTTTTAAAGGTGTTTTCACTGGTGCGTTACCGTTCGCCACACTGGGGCCACCTTAAGGCCGGGGCGTAACACATGACCGCTCTCTGATGGGCTCTCTGCACAGGAAATCCCAGAAAGATTTTTGTTTCAGGTCTTTTCCAGTGAACGTTTTCTATGTACAGTAGACTAGATTGATAATATCTGAAGTATTATTGTATAGTTCTATAATAGAGCAGTTATAGGAGTTTATACAATGTAGGCCCAACTTATAAGCTCTTCATGTTTCTCGCCAGTTGGAGGTTTATTTCATGGTTAGCTTGTAGCTGTAGCGACATTACACTTGTTTACCCTCTTCAAAGCTAATTACCAGAGACAGTCAAGCATCCTCAAGCATCCTGACACTGCTCCAGTGTACATAGGGGACGAAAACAAAGCCAAGGTGAGAATGTTTTTCACTCTTTGTCCCTTTGAATGTCGGTTTTGACGAGAAGATAATTGTCCCTGGAGGAGGTGAAGAGAGGGATGGAGAGAGGGATTAAGGAAGGAATGAAGGGATGGATGGAACGGATGAAGGGAGAGATAAATGTTGAGTTGCAGGCTGCAAATCCTCTTCTGAGTTTACTATAGCTACCATCACAAGCAGGAAATTTATTTCACACAAGCACCTACTCACCCGTCCACACACACACACACTCTCACACAAACACCCACAGACCCATCCACACACACACACACACACACCCAACCCAGCCTAGAGCCACACACACACACACACACACTCTCTCACACAAACACCCACAGACCCATCCACACACACACACACACCCACAGACCCATCCACACACAAACACACACACCCAACCCAGCCTAGAGCCACACACACACACACACACACATACACATTTTTAGGCCATGTGTGTTCACTTCCCCACAAGAAAGGAAACAGGCTGTAGCGTTTCTTATCGATTGATTATCCACTGAAGGCCAAGCCTTTTACTTCGCCCGAGAAGCCTCTCAAGCAGAACCCAAATGGGATCTTTTCGCTCTCACATCGATGTCTCGTGTGTAGAAAGCCAATTTCCCCTGAACAGTTACAATCCAGCCCTGACACAAAGACTTGCTCTCAGTAATATGTCAGATTTTTGTTATCAGTTTACAAACCAAGAATGGCTTATAATGGCAAACACTCGAAGAGTCAGTCAGATGTCAGGCAATCTGAGAATGTGTGGCACATCACATTCAGGTGATTTTTATACTTGTGACTGCTTTGGTTGTGCTGACTATATGTTGGTGCTTTGGCACATTCTAAATTTTAGTTTCATGCTGAAGGTTTTTGTAGACAAGAGTTTACAGGAATGTGTGTGTAAGAGGTCTAAGTGCACATGTGCATGTGAGAGTGAGAGATTTCACTACAGGGTTCCCTGAAGTGCCAAAGATGTAGTTCACCTCTGAAAACATTTTACTGTAATCCTGTTATTCTGTTAGTTAATATGATTGCTGGGTTCAAAAGAAAATTTAAATGTTTGTGTGTGTGTGTGTTTGAGAGTATAATTAAGGATAAACAGAAATAAGTAGAGCTAACTGAATGTTGACTCCCATACAAACATGTCTAGAATGGAATGAGTTTCCAAAAGAGTAGCTCGGGCATGTGAAGCTGCAGAAATGGGCAAACACACTTTTACTTGCCACTTGGCAACTCAACACATTTCTGTTGAGAATTGAGAAAACAGTTCTCCAGCTGCCAGATGCAAACATACACACATATACATGCGGGCGCACACACACACACACACACACACACTCTAGATATGGGCGGATGGGCTATTATTTCACGTCAGAAAACTCATCATCCGCCTGCTATCGATTTGAGGCAACAGTTTTAACCAATTTTCAAAACCACACCTGCCATCCACCTGTTGATTTTAGGTCTGTAGGCGATGCTTGGGCTACAGACACATATTTTTTTTAGCAGTGAAGTTCGGTATACCAGCAAGCCTTACAGTCACAAACGAAAAATATCCTTGGCCCAAGTTTATAATTTTCCTTTAAAGTCTTCTTGGATTCTTGGATCTCTGGCCAAAACAAAGCAGCAAGTCTGATTAAAATGTACTGTAGTAACTGCAGTAATTGCCATCTGCCCATCTCAGGCACACACACACACACACTGACATACAAACTCCTCCTGTGTGTGTGTGTGTGTGTGCGCGTCTTCACGGTTTTTTTTTTTGCATCTGTGTAGGTGTGATGGCAAAGTCATCACTTTCCCCTTCTGCCTCAGACAGAAGCTGATCAAAGCAGGACTAGAGAACCAGGCTAAGCTTGGTTCAGCTCTGCATCAAGGGGAAACCCCGCGCAGTGTGAGCGTCCATAAATGCGCTATAAGCTTCGGCTAATCCCTCCCTCATTGTTCCATAAAGCCCCAATAAAAATTAGCACTTGTACGCCTTTAATGTCTACAATCAATACAATGGTCTGGATTTCTGGCCTGCTGATTTTGAAATGCTCCAACTGGAGACCTTTGAGACACTGTAGAATTAGTGATTTACAATTTGTTGTTTTTGTTGTATGTTATTGAATAAGCCTGTTTGGATGTTTATAGCTCAAAGTCAGTTTTTATTGTCAATTTCTGCACGTGTACTAGACATACAAAGACATTAAAATAATGGTTCTTATTGTCCAATGCATAGACAACACAAGACAGGAGAGAACAAACAGTGCACAGGTCCAGCAGACAACACAAAACATGTCGTAACCTCTAAGGTATTGTTAATATCTACTATTATATGAACAAATCTGCCCAAAAGCAAATAGAAACTGAACACACACACACACACACAGTGTTCTCAGCGTAGGAGGGAATGTGTTGATCTGTCTTGTGTCGCCTAGAGCATCTAAGATAGTGGCCTTGTCATCTCTCAGCTAGACTAGCCACCGACTCAGGAGTGGCTCAGCGTGACTCAGGCAACCGTGCATCTATGTTTCGACCAGGGCCTGGGCAGATCTGGCGGCCATTTTCCTCTGTCCCCCTCTCTCCTCTCTTGTCTCTCCTGAGTGACACTTGGCCTTTCTGCGTCTCCATGGTGTCGGCAGGGGCCTCTGTGAGGGGCATCGATGAACCAGGTTCCCGAGCTGCTGCTTCATCAATGAAGCACTGGTGATCCAATGGGTATCGGACATGAACTATCGACAGGTCTGAGCCGTGAGAAGTCTCTCACTTCCTCTGTGTGTGTGTGTGTGAATGTGTGTGTGTGTGTGTACACCATTGTACAATTGTGGGTGTGTGCATCTTGTGGATGGGCCGTTCACACGGAACACGCTTTTCACCTCCAAAAAAGCCTACTGTGTCGCAACCATTCCAAAAACTTGACGTTTCCAAAGCGGTTAGGAACGTAAACGCTGCTAGGCAACGCCCATTGTTAATAAAAATGCGACCTCAAAAGTTCAACCATGTTCAACTCTGAGCGTCTCGTGTTTTTAGAAGCCTCGCGTTTTTTTGAAGAAGACGCAAGCGACAATAAAAAGACGCACCGTTCCATAGGGAAACAATTGAAATTGAGCGCCTGGAGGTTAAAAAAGCGTGTCCGTGTGAACGGCCCCTTAGAGTTTTTTTTGTGTGTGTCTGGATATACATTCGAGCATGTGTTTATGCCCTTCTATGATTGTAGAGTTCTGGAAAAGTTGTATAGCTTTCTTTTTTCACCTGTGTATGTGTGTGGCTTTCTATGCTTGTGTGTCCATGTAACATTTAGCAAGAATCAATATTAGCCCAGTGCCGATAATGGATTGTGTTGTTAGCGAGGGTCTGCGGCGGGGGAGGTGGGGGTGTTGTGGAAGAAACAGACGAGATAGAATGGATCTGTTCATTTCCCCGAAGACAGGCCCCATTTCCCATCACCCCCCTCTCTGATCGAGCTGCTCGTCAGACGAAGCACTAACGAGGAAAAGGCTCCGAGGAGGATGTTGGGCGGCCAAGGCGCGTTTTTTTACCTCCTCTGGGGCACCGGGACTTATTGCACCTAATTGCAGGCCGAGTAGATGCTGTTCCTGATCCTCCTGTTAAACAGCCACGGTCCCAAGCGTGCTGCTTTAGGGGTAGTCCTGGTATGTTCAGTGCATTAGGGCTGCTTTATTTACACCCCAGCTCACAGGGCTTCACACAAACCTGTTTCATGTTCCGCGTCCCACGCCTTCAGACTGGGCCTGTCTTGTCAGTCAGTCTTGTCTTGTTTTATCAGTGGGAAACAAGAGGCAACCAGACTGGGGTGTGTGTGTGTGAGAGACTTGGACATGCTAGAAGAATGCATCAGAGAGATAATTCTGTGGACATCCGGCAAACACTATACATTTTTTGGGTTGTATTTTTGTCCAGGATAAGAGGACTTTCACACTCCTCCCCTCACACACAAACAGCAGCACTGTGCTGTTTCTTCCCCCAGGCTCCTGTTGCAATCTTAGGGTGCTTTCACACTGGGTCCGTTTAACTGGACCGGACCCGAGTCCGGTTACTCCCCCAGACCCCTACTGCAGTTGGTCTCTGTTCACGTCACACGTTTGTCTCCGATGATAAAACGTAAAGATTCTTTACATTCTTTAGAATGTCTGCTTAGCAACCTACTTCAGCGTTCTAGCGAACCGTACCCCAGACCACCTCTTTCAGGCGGACTCGGGTCCGGTCCCGGGTCCGCACCCAGGTTCGGTACGGTTGCGTTCACATTATCAAAAAGAACCGAACCATCGGACCAAAGTGGGACTAAGGTGTGTCCTTGGAGGGCCTCTGCAGACAGACAGGCAGGTGAGTAGTGAGATGGAGGCCAGGTAGACAGACAGGCAGGTGAGTAGTGAGATGGAGGCCAGGTAGACAGACAG
>JAGFZM010005269.1:17334-35331 GCA_017657215.1 Limnothrissa miodon | reverse complement strand
CTAGTTTAAGTGGCTTTCTAAAATGTCTGCTAAGTTAAATGGTCACATTGACTAGATGAGACAAGCAGATGATGAGCATCAGACCGTCAGTCTCAGGCCAGGAGTTCCTCTTCACTGGACAATATGGTGGCAGCTCCAATTAGCCAGTCAGCATTTCTCTGCTACGTTACCATTGGCTCAAAATAGTAACAAATAAAGAGAGGGGGAGGCAGTAGCAGAATACAAACAACTGAGGATTTAATCGATTTCATTTCATTGATTTCATCCAAACTAAGGTGTTTACATAGCCGGATTACGACGACTGTTTATTGGAACTTTTTTGACAGGGTTTTGTTTCTGCTGAATCTCTGCACATGAACTGAACCAAACCCTTTAGTATGACTGTGCTGACTGTGGTCACTTCATACTCATGCACTGAATGATTATTATATAATAATATTATAATAATAATAATATAATAAAACAGGATTAATATGAATAACTGTCCTCAAACATTTTTAAACACACGTTTCACTTGCAACACTGACAATACATGCCATTTCTCTTCAGCAAAATGATCTGCCTGCAGTCCTAGATGGGCCAATGGCATAGACGGGCCAATGACATAGACGGGCCAATGACGTAGATGGGCCAATGACGTAGACGGGCCAATGACGTAGATGGGCCAATGCCAGGGGCCTGGATTACAGGAGCAGGTCTGTGGAACTCCAGTCTCAATATGACAGATGTTCACTGATGGACAAGTGAGTCAAAAAGTGAGAGTTTGACCATGAAATGCAACAGATAGTTGTCACCCAACCTCTACCTCTGAGCTCACACTAACTTGTACTTTTCACTCTCTCTGATTGAGACTAAGGGCGTACTCACACTAGGTACAGTTTACCCATACCGTACCATCTGATCCCTTGGCCACACTCACACTGCACATATTCAGCTGTACTTGGGCATGGTTGAGTTGCTGTGTTCTGGAATCTTTACATTTAGCGTGTTTTTGTTACTATAACAACCGAGCACTTAGAGATTAAATGGAACGTTGGTGTTTATTCCGCCATAAGTGATTCCTCGTGCTTGGGTACCAGCACTTCTCCGTACTCACAATAGGTCTACTTTTCCCACATACATAAACTAAAATACTTCATCTAATAACACCAACAGAAAAAAAAAAATTATTTAATTGTTCTCTTAGCTGCACTGGCCTACAACATAAAGTTGCTGAAGAGGCACTGATTTAAAAGCTATATTGAAATGTGCCTCTTCAGCCCTTGAAACCCTTGCACTGTGACCTAGCATTTTGCTAACTATACAGTATAGCAAGAAAGTCAGAACACAACACAAGTGAGCCAACCAATGAAATACCCTCTCTATCTATCGGGTCTTGGTTGTTTTGACAGATAGTTGGCGAGGTGTCTGTCTCCAGAGAGCATTTCAGGGAGGTGTTGCGGTGACTCCGAGAGGCTCTGCGTGTTTGTGCATTGACAGAGTTAGATGATCATGAATTAGGCTCAAGTCAATTCCCACTTAGCGTATGTAAATGCACTGATTGTTTTTCAAATGCTCGTCTAGGTAAGCAGGAACCTCTACAAACAGCCCATTTACCAATACAGTGCCTGTTCTTGGAGATGGATCCTATTTCCATACAAATATACACACACACACACACTGTGTTTCAAATACATAGCCATTGGACTACTGGAACAACTCTTTTCCTTTTCCATTTCATTATCTTCCTGTGGCCTGTGGAACCCATTTTTTGCCTTTTTTCTTTGGGATGCAGTAGTTTGGTTCAGGGAGTAAAAGGAACCATTGCTTTCTCTTGCTGATTTTAAGGGGCTTGTCCTAACCGATGGAGGAAAGAGACTTCAAGTGGTCCAAGTCCAGCCGTGGATCTCTTTGAATTGCTTTGGAATATCATTATGGGCTGCCGCTCTCTCTTGTGAGGAATGCTCACCAAGCTTTTCACACAAGGCATTTGTGAAGCAGTGCAGACAGTGAGACCTTGGTGACACTTTGATCTTTGCATCATAGTTCACTGACCCCTCAGTTACAAATGAGGAAGCTACGGTGCATGTGCTTGTCATCTTCTCCTCTCTTACCTTCTCAGTCTCTGTCCTGCCTCTGCCCGAGAGGCATTATTGGGCAGCTGTGCTGTGAAGAGCTGGGGGAATCGGCTGGCCCACGCAAGGCTGCACTGCTCGCTAACTGACAGCCCGTCAGGACAGACAGGCCGTCTGGAGGGAGCTGACTACACAGGGGGTTGCCGATTTGGATTTCAGCCCCAGTCCCCTAAAACGCACCTCCCCCCCAAGGGTGTGCTTTTAAAGGGCTCTCCCTACCACCTGCCATCCATCTGTGTAATGGGCCTTGTCAGGGTTTTGGAGCGTATCAGCAGTTCGGCAGTGGCTGATGTGTCTGCAGCCGAATGCTTGGTGATTGGTCATGAGAGCGTTTAAAACCCCTCCCCCCCCAAGCCCCCTTTCCTTCAGTAAACCTCAGTCGCGCGCTACTGTCACACCCTTCACCCTTCTCCCTGCCACTGGAGTCAGGGACGCCACTGTACGCTGCTCCTCTCCTATCGGTAGTT
Organism: Limnothrissa miodon; assembly: GCA_017657215.1. NCBI lineage: Eukaryota > Metazoa > Chordata > Actinopteri > Clupeiformes > Clupeidae > Limnothrissa > Limnothrissa miodon. The sequence goes on along the minus strand of JAGFZM010005269.1, from coordinate 32,750 downwards.
GTCCTTTCTTCTCTGTGTCTCTCTTCTTCTTTCCTCTCCTCACTGTGGCTGTTCTCTCTTCTCTCCTCTCCTCTCTTCTCCTCTCCTCACTGTTGCTGTTCTCTCCTGTTCTCTGTGGCTGTTCTCTTCTCCTCTCCTCACTGTTCTCTCCTGTTCTCTTCTCTCCTCTCTTCTCCTCTCCTCTTTCCTTTCTTCTCAGTGGCTATTCTCTCTCTTCCCATCACCTCTCATTCAATGTTCTCTCCTTTCCTCTTCTCTCTGTGGCCGTTCTCTCTCCTCTTTTCTTGTCTGTGGTCATTCATTCCTCACTGTGCATTCCTCTCCTCACTGTGGCTGTTCTCTCCTGTCTGTGTCTGTTCTCTCGTCTCCTGTCTGTGTCTGTTCTCTTGTCTCCTGTCTGTGTCTGTTCTCTCCTCTCCTGTCTGTGTCTGTTCTCTCCTCTCCTGTCTGTGTCTGTTCTCTCCTCTCCTGTCTGTGTCTGTTCTCTCCTCTCCTGTCTGTGTCTGTTCTCTCCTCTCCTGTCTGTGTCTGTGTCTGTTCTCTCCTCTCCTGTCTGTGTCTGTTCTCTCCTGTCTGTGTCTGTGTCTTTTCTCTCCTCTCCTGTCTGTGTCTGTTCTCTCCTCTCCCGTCTTTAGTTGTCCACTCCCAGCCAAACTGCTGCCAGAGCCTGATGCATAATTGAATGACTGGTCCAGTTGATTGCTCTGTGCTTTGGGCAGACTTGTGTGCCAGCGCCTGTGGTGACTGAGTCTTAGGTCCAGCAGCACCATCTGTGTTTGAAAGATCTGGCTGATAAAATGCTTTCTGTGTGTTAATCATCACAGTGGCAAGCACACATTAGACACACACACACACACACACACACACACACACACAAACGCATGTACGCACACACATACACACACACACATTTGAATATCAATGCAGACAGACACAGACTTTCTAAGCAGTACACATATCATTCAGTACTCACTCACGATGTGTATCTCCCAAACTCATGATGTGAGTGCAGTCTCATCCGAGTGAGTTGGAGTATATCTGGGCCTGCACACCTTCCCTCCCACCCCCACCCCCATCTCCTCAGGTTTGCTGGAGCCTCCCTCAGGCTCCCTCCTCTCCGCACTGATGCGCTCTGCCTCAGGCAATGCTGACGAGCCCAGCGATGCCAAGGCCCAGCCCTTTGAAGTGAGCTTTGCTGCGCAGAGTTTTTTTGCTACAGTTCCGTTACGACTTGATGGTCTGTTGAAGGGATGCTTGACGGAGGAGAGAGGAGAAGAGAAGAAGAAGAAAACTTGTTGTAGGACTTCCTGAAGGGCACTGGCGAGCCGCTCGGCGTAATCAGGAATGCACACACTCATTATGCTCCAAGATTAACATGTTCTTCTTCTGTTTTATTTATTTATTTTTTTTGCTACTCACAGACTTACCTCTTCTTCACCCTCTTCTAAATCATAGTAATTATTGCCATCAGAGACCCACGTGGCCTCCGCTAACTACTAACAGGTTTTGGGGGAGGGGTGGGTTGGGGTAGATTGTGAGGACTCCACACTTTGTCAGGACTTTGCCTGCCTTTGAAAGAAGTTTCCGGAGTCGACTGTTTGCTCTTCCGCCAGCATTCCATCAGAGAGTCCCTACTTCTGTGCTTTGCCCTTCCCCCAACCCACGCACTCATCCCCAGCATAATCATCCTCTCCTGATGAGAGGACAGGAAAGTGGAATGAAAGAAAAAGAGGAAAGTGATTGAGGATGCTTGTGAGGCGGAGGGTTAGGAGGTGGGTGTTGGGCTGCAAATGGACTTTGGCAGGTTGTTACTAAGTGTTGACAGATAGCATTGGCTACACAGCAGAAAACTGTGTAACTCTATGTAGACCCATGTCAAAGTCACTCAGGACGTTGATCTGAACGTGGTTCCCTCTTTCTTTTGCTGCCTGTGTGTAGGTGTCCTACCCTGTGTGTGTGCACCCAGTTTTATTTTTATTTTAATTTTTAAAACTATCCCCAGCCTTTCCATCTACTTATTTTGGGGTGTTTTTTAAACATGGCTTCAGAGAAGCTGGTTCTCTTGTTTTTTAGCAGGCCGGATTTCACCTGCTGCGCTTATAAATGCACACTTGACACTCGTCACTAAACAACATCATTAAGTTTTTGAGGGAAAGACCAGTGATACGCCCTCAATGCCTCTGATATGGGGCCTTGCCATCATCCCTCCCATAGGCCCATGGCTATAAATCCTAACGTATAGAGAACAGTACGTTGCTAAACAGACTAGGAAACATAACAAACGTGGTTATGGCACCTTCAACTGTCAACAACATCTTGTTCGAAAAGCAGCTGAAAGGGAAATTACAGTGTGATCTGAGACAGCTCCCCTGTTGTGTTACACACACACACACACAGACACACACACACCTCACTGACTGTGTGTGTATGTGTGTGTGTGTACTCTGGATAGTGTAGGCATTGTCAGGTTCAGGTGGTACACAGAACCACACACCTGGACAGAGTTTCTTGTATAATGAGCTCCCTATTTAATAAAGATATTAACGGTTTAGCACTTTGTGTTTGCCAGTGTGTTGACTACATTATTTACCCACACCATGTGTATAGGTGTGTGCATGCATGTGTGTGTGCGTATGTAAGTGTATGTGTGTGTGTGTGTGTGTGTGTGAGAGAGAGAGGGGGGGGGGTGGAGTTCTATTCAGGACCTCAATAAAAACGTCTCTTAAATGCTGTCCTTCGTGGCACTCAGCAGAAGCAACCTTGATTTAGCAGATGGACGGTCTCTCTTTTCATTCAGACTGAAAGCTCTTCATTTGGGAAATGATGGAACACACACACACACACACACACACATGAAGAGAGAGAGAGAGAGATGTCTTGTTCCATTATTGCTGTGGCATTTGTGTGCCGGGCCGACGTAGACCTTAGTGGATGAAGCCATATCAAGACAATACAACAGAAGCCATGTGGCCTGAATAGGCAGCGTCCACAGAAGCAGAAGAAAGAGAATGCCTGCTCAGCAGCATACTAGATTACTGCTAGAGGTGGCCCTGAGAACAGATGTCTTGATATTATCTGTCTTTCTCCGTCAACTCATATATTACAGACATTTTTCAATAACTAACAGTATGTCATGTTCCTGTGTGTGTGTGTGTGTGTGTGTGTGTGTGAGAGAGAGAAAGAGAGAGAGTTTGTTCGTATCTGCAGAAGTGTCTTTGCTTGCAGTCATTCTGAGCGAGAGTCTAAAAGAGGAAAATGAATTTTTCATGAGGAATATTTTTTTCCTAAGTCTCTCTTTCTCACTTTCACACACACACACACACACACTACGCTGCGATGTTGCTACAATGTTCTCTGTCTGTTGGCAGTGCATACATGCATGCCTATATGGACTCTCACACACTGAATATTTGGTAGTGTGCCCTCTACAAAGTGCCTTTCACGCTGAAGAAAATACAAGATCTGGGGAGGGCTCTTTCAACATGTGTCAGCTCTCTCTTACATGCGCAAACACACACACACACACACACACACACTTGCAGTGCTGTGGTGTCCGAGATCCTATCAAACAAGCAATTCAAGGATGAAGAAATGATAATCATTTTATATTGGAAAAATCCCCTGCTTGCGTTTTCTGTGTGCTTGCAGGTGTGTCGGTAAACATTTTGTGCATGCCAACAGGTGTGTGTCAGTACATAACAGCGCATGGCCGCGTTTGTGTGTGTGTGTGTGTGTGTGTTTCCATGTGTGTCTCTGCATGGTGTGGTGGGGGTATAATGGGGGCGCTTTGTGCCTCTAAGCTCAAACGCTCTCTGTCCGCCACCACTGCTTTGTGCCTGTAGCCCAGAGCTGAAATTGTTAACACCTCATACCTCCTCCCCTCTCCCCCCTTCCTCTCGTTTTCTCCTTCCCTCTCGCCCTTCTGCTCCTCTGACCTCTCTTCAGACATGCGGTTCTCCCTACCGGTATGTTTGAAAGCATTTTCTCTCTCTCTCTGTCTCTCTCTCTCCCCCTCTTTCCTCCGTTCTTCCTCCCGACTCTGACGGAGCATCTCCCTCAGCCTGTAAACAAAACCCAGCTGCACCAGCCATTCCTCACCGCTGTCTGTTCTCTCTTCCTCCTTCTCCCTCGCTCCCTCCATCCACCCACCCACGCACACACACACACACACACACACACACTCACACAGATGCTGAGTAGAGGGATGCTGACAGAAGACGGAAGAGAGAGGAAGGGGTTGATGAAAAAGACGGGTAAGGTATTTTTGCCTTTCTCCTCCATTTCTCTGGTCCTTTTCTCCTTCTATCTCTCCTCTACTGTTCTGTTCTAGCTACAACATTAGCTAGAGAGTTAGAGTTAGCCCAATCATGTGTCATATGCTACCACACCACACAGCCGCATCATATGTTTGTGTGTTTCAGCATGTGATGTGATGTGTGTGTGTGTGTGTGCGTGTGTGTGTTGGAGAGAAAAAGTTAGAAGAGTGTCTGTTGTTGACACTGTCTGGTGTGTCCTCTGTTGCTCATACCTCAGTTGTAAGCTGCCACTTCCTTTGGCATTTGTCCTTCAGTGAACTGCTCACTAAGGCTTTGACAGACAGTCTCAGGGGCATCGCATATGAGAGCGATTGCCGACTAATGGGAGTCAAATGAAAGTATCAACGAGATCAAGCGGATGTCTGTGAGTTAGCGTTGCCACCGGTTACCTCCCATTCATGCGCTTCCTCCACTTACATGCATTTAACATCCCAGAGAATGGTGAAAGAAATTGATATTTTAGTACATTAGCGGAAATTAGTCTGGCAGATTATGTTTCCCTCTGACCTCTGACCTTTGATGGTTCATCCGTGAGCAATAAGTCAGCGCAACCTCAGGTGTGCCTCCCGCTGACAGCGACAGGTGAGTCAGTTGGAGAGTTTTCACCATGAACAATACACTCTTAAACGACCTAAATGAGTTGCCCAATATTGTGTTTAAGTGTTTAAGTGCTTTCTGCTGTATATTTCCACGACTGTTGTATTGTTCCATAACAATCCTCTGCTAGATGGGGACCATGTCTGTAGGTGGGTTTGGGCGCCACCGACATATCAAATCTCCGTGGATCATTCAATAGAGATCTGCTAAAGAGGTGGAAAGGTCCCTGTATGTAAATGCAGATTGTTGACCACATCTAAAACTTCACCTTGCGATGGGTTGATGGGTCAAGTTGGAAAAGCTGGACACAACAGTCCCATCAGCAAGCAATATGGTCGTTGCAATGTCAGTCCTACTATTTGATAAAAATGTGTGTTTACATTTACATGCCAAAGCATTTAAACAATGTCCTTATAAGGACGTTTAAGGAGTATTCTGAGTGATTATTCTGGGCTCTATATAGGACTATCTTGGTCCTTCTGGTATAGATTAGTTATCCTGTTATCCTTCATGTATTGTTATCCTGGTCAGTTTTGAGTATTGGTACCAGCATTTAATAGCATGTTATTTGTGAAGATTTTTGTATAGATATATATATATTTGTGAATATTTATGTATAGATATACAGTGGGCCTTTACTGTGAATTAAATTGGGAGGTTTTAGTTCTGTGTTTCCTACGTATTTGCTTTATCTTAGAATCAGAATCAGATTTTATTGGCCAACTATACTTGCATATACAAGGAATAGACAAGACAATATTTTTATTGTATATATAGTTTTTACTCAACACTGCCTCTTTTAAGAGGGCCTGTCCAGCAGTAGTCTACTTAATCACTGCAAATGAACCAGGCTGATGATAATAGTTAGGTCAGAAAATGTTCTCGGAATCGAATCGATTTCCCTTTGATCAGGCCAATATCAATTCAAAAGCACAATTGATCCATATTTTATACAAATCATTTTTGTATATTTCCCCCGTAATACCATGTGACTTCTAGCGTGTCACTATAACAAGTTGCTCAGTTAAAAAGGACGGTTTCATCAGTATACTTGAGCTGTTCTTGCCCTGAACTTCTCTTGTTTTCACCAGCTAGACAGCGAGATAATGCTCCGAGCATCATCCATGTCCAAATAAAATTGGTAATGTGCAATATCCTTAACTGAATCTAAAATTAATCAAATTGAATCGAGAATCAAATCGACTCTTGTGAAGTAAAATCGAATCAAATTGATTTGGGGAATCCGATACCCAGCTCTAGTACCGGTCCCTTTGGATAGGATTTCAAGCTTGTTTAATAAAGCTTTTTTTTAGTTTGTGATGAAACAGTGTTTTGCACTCTGACCTGATTTAGACATCCTAGAATGTCCTAGAAAAAACACATGGAGCTGATGTCTTTAAACGGGAGTCAAATTGTGTTCTTGTGCACTTGTATCTCCATATTAGGCCATAAATGACTCATCAGTCTTGCTAATGCCTCATGTCTCAGCCCTCTACCGCTATGAGGTTTGGTTTAGCTGTGTAGTGGCATGGTAGTTAGTGCTCCGAGGAGAAGTTACTGCTTGAAGCACAAGCATGCCCAAACGGCTGTCTACGGAGATGGACTGCTCTACTGGTAGCACATATGGCTTGCTCGGGTCTCCTCTTCAAGATAGATGGCCACATTTACATGCTCCCTACCATCAATACAAGGCTTTTCTTTCCATTCCATTCCATCTCTCTCTCTCTCTCTCTCTCTCTCTCTCTCTCTCTCTCTCTCTCTCCCCTATTTCTCCTTTGGCACACACTATATTTCATTCTCTTTTCTCTTTTAGATTCTCATTCAGTCTTTTTTTCCCCTCTTACTTACCCTCTCCTTCTCTGTCACATTCATTCTCTCCTTTAAATTTCTTTGTACTGCTGTTTCAGTGTGATACAAAAAAAAGAGAAGCGGGGAAAAAAAGCAAAGATACACAGCACATAACTGAGAGGCCGTCTGAGAATATCATGGCTGTTAATGCATGATTCACGGCTGAGTGACAGCAGTCAGTAATTAATTGCCTGTGCAGTGAATAGTTCTCCGGTCGGTGGGGAGCTTAAGCGATAGAGAGAGACAGAGACGGTCGCCCACATGAGTAAAATAGTGAATAACATGGGCTAATGAATGGACTAGCTAACGAGCTCCGGAGGCTCTAAATAACCCATGCTTGAGTCAATTTGATGGGACACGACATGCACGCAGGGTTCCATTTAGCTTCCTCGTTGTGTTCGTTGTTAATTTAAGGTGTTCTACTGTTCACCTGAGGCCCATCAGATTGTTTTAAATGTGACTACAAATACCATCTGTCCCTCCTACACCGTGATTAAAGCACAGAAAATAAAAGCTTAGGTTGGCTTTGCCTTTAGAAGAAGCTGTCAGTTCTCATGAAATCTCTTTGTGTTTTTCTCTGGTGTTTGACGTGTGGGGGCTTATTATGATAATGACATTTTTGCAGAAGTGTGTATTTGTGTTTAATCGTCTGTAAGTGCTTTAACGACAGCACTAATACTGCGTCGGGCACTGCGTCTTCTCTTCGTTGTGAACTATTCTTGGTTGAGTCATACATTCATATCTCCACCAAATGACAATACATGACCTAGTATTTTTTTTTTTCTTTAAACGAATCAAGTCAGTGAACCTTTGGGATTCATGTAAATGACAGCTTCCTGAATGTGCTGCGGATACTTCCACTGTCTCAAACCCAGCGTGAGTAAGTAATTTCCGTACTCGTGTTTTTAGATAGTTCGATTAAAAAATGAAAACTCCATTAGTTTGGTCACAGTAGATGTTCAAACATTGCATATTTTTGTAGTCCTCATTCAGATTTCATGACATAGACTCAAACCTATCATTGTGCTTAATTGACTAGTATTAGAGAATTTGGCTTTACCAAAGCATTAATAAACATTTAGGACATAATAATCCTCTCATTATTCAAGGCAAAGTCATCAGGACTGCCACATGAAAAACCTCTGAAGAACTTTGCAGATTTGTTTTCCTCCTAGATTCTTTCTCTGCAAGCCTGCAATTGTTTTAATCGCTGTATTAATCAGCCCTCAGACTGTTGGTTTATGAATAAGCAATGCATATTCATAAAGAATGCGTAATGCCTAGTTTGCCCAAGCACTATTTATTTATACATGTAACGGGATGAGCCCCACTGACAACCAAATGGCATCAAGTTAAAGCCGTCCTGAAGGACAGTTCTGTCTCTTTCACTTACGAGATGCTGGCAGGGGAAAGCGGCACCATATTGCAAGCGGCCATCTTGTTTTCTCCTCCATATGTTTCGTCTGGTTTCAGGGGGTGCTGGAGAGCGTCTCAGGACTTGTAATGGAGAGCTAACTACATCCCTGGGGGTTTCTAGGCACAGATTGACAGTGACAGACAGAAGCTGTTGATCACAGATTCACTCCCAATAGATTACTGTCACTCTGGCTTCATGAATATTCCCTAATCTGTAATGAGGTCCTTGGCACTTTTCTGCCAGAAGTCCTAGGTGTTTGTGGCTGTGCATGTGTTTGTGTGTGTGTGTGTGTGTGTGTGCATTTTCATGTCTGCGTCTTTCCTGGAACCATCCCCTTTCTTGGCGCTCTAGAAACAGAAAGGAAAAAAAATGAAATCCACTCGCTGCCATCCCTGTGAGCGGAATCAAATGCAAATGCAAACACGGGAGAACCAAATGGCACAGATATTCCCACCACATCATGTCCGTTCAAGGCGTTTTCCTCACACTTCCCAGCTGAGATTTAGCAACCTGTCGTGGGCCTCGTCCTTCCCTTTAGTCCCTTGAAGAGAAGAAAGCTGCCGGGCCGTCTGCCACCAGGAAGGAATAAATGATGCATGACTGTGTAATTTATGATGAAGTTGAACACAATGCCAAGCTCATCCACAGAAATGATCAGGCTTCACTGATAGGCTCAGGCTTCACTGCCTCCATGCTGCCTCAGGGGCCACCAGCAAGAAGCCTGTCTGGAGGAGGGAGAGAAAGGGAGGAAGAGAGCGGACGAGGGTGGACAAGGGAAGAGTGTGAGTGATTTGAGAGGTGGAGGGAGTGGCATAGAGAGTGTGTGTGTGTGTGTGTGTGTGTGTAGGGGAGGGGAGCATGGGAGTCAAAGGAACTAATCTAAGGATGAAAGAAATGGGTCGAGCAAAGCCAGGAGGTAGAGAAGCTGGAATTGCCAGGGTGAGGGTCCCGTGGTCACCCATGGTGGAATGAGACCAATGAGAGGCAGGTGAAACAAGACACTTTACCGTAATTCATCCCCTTGCGTCAGTACGAGGCATCGGCCTAACCCTAACCCTTACCACATAAATCCTCCCACCTCCAGCCACTAAAAAACCCTCCATCTCCTCTCCGTCTCCTCTCCGCCTCCACTCCAGCAGATGTGCTTGTAGCCACGGCTCATTAGGGGCACTTTGGGCGCCACCCATTGAAGGACGGACGTAGCCGACCCTGACTGCTGTCACCGCGGTCCCCCTACTGAGGTGCCAGTTCAGCATCATGGAGAGGGGAAGTCAGTCTTTTCGTATCATTACTTTGTTAATGGCCAATTAAGAGCCTAATTTGACCGCTGAGCTGGGGTACTTTTATGGCACCACAGGGCTGAGGAAAGAGAACTTTGGAATAACACCCACATAAAGGAGCCATAAAAGCAAAGTACTTTTTCTTTGCTAGTAACTTGTAATGGAGGGACCTGGTTGGTGGTACCTTACCTCTGGACCACACTAACGACCTGACGACGGCTTCATTACAGACAGTAACCATCTGTCCAGTTTGCCTAGCAGCTGTCCGATTTCAAACAGCTCAAAGTGGAGGGTCCGTGTACTACGTTCTCTCTTCTCGTTCTCTCTTCGTTCTCTCCCTGCGTTTGTCTTCAGTGCGTCTGAGCTGAGTGGGATTTGCAGGCAGATGCACAGCCACTCGGCTCTGATTAACCACAACCCTGAGAAAGTGCTTTGTTTCTGAAGTGAAGAGCAGGGCGGGGAGGTGGGGTGGCCCAAACTCAATAACATTGTTATTTAATCACATTGTTAATTAATCAAGTATAATGCAGTGTTTGCCTTCTGCTCTTTCAGCTTCACTGCTTTAAAGGCTCGGAATAAATGCACTCTGCCTTCTAAGTCAACATCCTTTTATTATCTTCAAAAAATCTGCAGATAGAAAAAAAGGTTTTTCACAACTGTTTGCTTTTTATAATAAACTGGTAGACCCAGAATGTCTTATACCGCATCTGCCTACTGAACGTCCTATCAGCAGCCGTGGGGAAAATGGATTGTCTCCAAGCTCATAAAATCAATCTGTTGTCAGCACTCTGCACCTCCATCTAGACCTGTCGGAACAGAATGACTTTGGTATTTTCCAAATGAAATAATAGACAGTTTGTAAATTCAGCAGAGAGGCCTTGTCTTCCCCACTTACTGGGTAGCCTTACTGATGTCTCCTCCCGGGCCCAAGACTCTTGTTTGTGTGTTGTCATGGGCCTGTCCAAGTCATCATTTTCAAATCACATAGTGTCCTTAGTATTTACTAAACAGCTTCATGGAGGCTTCTTTCTGTGATGACAGTGTGCATTTGTATACATTATATTCAGAGTCAATCGATGTATTCCATCCATCAGGGTCTTAACACAGCGTGTCATACTTGACAAGACACAACACGACTGTTGTTGAAGCTGGTATTGCAAAGGTTTGTTTTCCTTGCACTTTCATTTGACCAAGACAAGCCTGGTTTCACAGAATTTCTTTGTGAAATATCTGTCCATTTCAATAGCCGTACATAATGAAGCACATGGTTCTGAGAACACATTTGGAGTTGTATTTCTGTTGAGGAAATAATTGCTGTTTTTTAAGGAATCGTTGAATAGGCGGTCCTCCTGTTCAAAGGTCAAATATTTCAATAAAATGACTGTTGCAACCCAATGGTAATAAGCAGGATGATAAATAGTCTGCAGTTCAGTATTGGGAAATGAGTTCCTTCATGATGGTGCAAAGCCTGTTCTCTCTGTTCAAATTTATTTTGCAATAGTGATCTTCAGTAGACCGTACAATATCTTTTACATCTGAAGCAGATACCAGGACTGAGCTGGAACACAATAGATATGGAAGCATTATTAAAAAAATGGCGGTAATAACATATTCTGTGCAATCAGAACCCAAAAGTTTTGAGTGGTATTTCTTTGGTGTTCAAACTGTTGATTTGTATTTAATTTATTCTAAATTAAAAACATAATAAGCAACTATCTAATAAAACACATTCAGGTTGAAGAAATGTGGATGTAATTTTCCATTTTACAAATGAATATTTAGAGAAATATATGGTGCTATTCTAGCTACTATTTCACTGTATTATAGAATGTTCTGGAACAAGCGTGTTTCATTGCCTGTTAATGGTATTCTCAAGCCACGCTGTTTCATCTCGTTGCCTTATTTTTGTGTGTTCCCAGTAGTCTTTGCCAGCCTGTTAGCATTTATTTTGCATCACAGTCCACCAGGAGATTAATTTACTATGTTGACTCTCACATCTGCCTCGGCGTCTCTTGATATTCCCCACTGCCTTTAACAAAGCACCCCACGCCGGGGTATTTCTGAACACCTAAATATAGCTATTTTTCATATTCTCTGGCACAGCAACGCAGGTTCAAGCTCTGCTTGTTGAAATTCATGGTGTGTGTGTGTGAGAGAGAGAGAGAGAGAGAGAGAGAGAGAGAGAAGGGGTAGGAAAGGCCAGAGAAAATCTAAAAAAGGCTAATTTTTCAGATAACAGTCTGTTGTGGGAATGTTGCCATTTGTTAAAAAACTGTCATTTGAGTGGATTCCCATGAAATAAATGTTAACTCTTCTGACAGAGCATTAATAAAAGCACAGGGGATGATTTAATGCCCAGGCAAGAGCGAGAGGGGCTCGCGAAGAATAAAGGAGATGCAGTTTCAGCAGGGTTAAGAAAAGAATGATACAGTATCACTCCATTTACCCTCTTCAGGTCTGCACACATCTGCTGAAGGCCAAGGGCCCGGTGGCCATGCAGATAGTGCTTGCACTTTGAAAAGTGCGGGGTTGATTTTGTAACCTAACAGGTGCGTTAGCACCAATTGGCTTATATCAACCTACATGTTGGGCTGGTCTTCTATAGATATATAACCCAATTTAAATAACTCATTGGGGTTGGGGTTTCCCCGCCCAATTTTTAATTTGGAAAAATTAAAACAAGATGGCGGATGGTGAATTTAGGAATTAGTAGTTTAGTAATAGTTTTTAGTCTTTCTAGACGATTATTGTAACCTCGGTCCATACATGAATTAGCACCTGGGTTAGAGCTGGGTTGATTTTAACCCAGACGTTTTTAAAGTGTGCATATGGCCAATGACTACAGCCGTCTCAGTGTGTTTGCACAGTGCCACACATATCCTTTACATAACTAACAAGGGCTCCCGTAAGGTGCACCTAAAATACTCAAGGCCATGTTTGTGCCAGCCCATTGGCATGCAGTAGGCATCCTGTCCACCTTAACAGTCCTGTCAAACTAAGATCTTGGACCAGAAGAGCAGCTGATGGTTTCCACACTGGTATTATTGATTGGGAATGCAGACGTTTTGTTTGTCATTAAACTGCCATTAATTGCCTTATACCCTTTGCATAGATTTGTTCTGTCTCATACACCAAATCAGTAAACGAGTCTCCAAACCTCTGAGGCATTTAGCTGTTGATGGAACCCAAGCACTCCTCCTCTCCGTGGGAACAGTCCTGTGTTTATTTCAATCCGACACACAACTATTCCCACAGGTGAGGGACTGCTCCAGGCACTGCTGGTGAACAGCCAAGCTGAAGAGGCCGCCTGCATGTGTCTCTGTCTGGACTCCCCCCCCCCCCCCCCTCTAATCTGCCCCCCAGACAAACACAAACAAACAAACAACCGCGAGGAGAAGCAGCCCTGTTTGCTATATTTTCCCACACAACTCTCACCAGGGAAGTGGATGGTCAGCATTTGCAGTGTCTGTGTCGTGATTCACGTGCAACAACCTGCAGATGTTCTAATGTTGATATATACTGAACCCAGAAGGTGGCATTAACTGGGCCAGGACTGGTCCAAACACAAGATGGCCATAATAGACCCTTGGCTTTGTCAGTGTAATAAGTTAGGACACATTTCTGGTCTCCTATACACAGGGCTTTACATTTTCTCCTAACAAGCAGTTCCAAGAGAAAATAAGACTTTCTGATATATAAGACAATAAGATATTTTACTGTTGTGGCTTTTCTGTAATGCCAATGACTTACATTTTAGACTCAGATAAATGTTGATTTTCAAACATTTAAAACATGAAAACATGAAAATAAAAAGAACCTGAAATATTGATACAACATAGACAGAATAACAAACCAGCAGGACATAGGAGAATGAAACTAAAGTTGAGTTGACTCTGAGTGTTTCCCAATTAGTGAGTGTTAGCTGTTGATTTGCTATTCAGTGTAGCGTGCATCCACTTTTTTCATTGTTTATCCAAACCCGCTGCACTTGGTGACCCTGAGAAACAGGGTCACTGATAGATTCACTCTCTCCACCTCAGCTGCATCCCATATCACTGCGGCTGCATTCATTTCAGGCTTGTAGTATGCAGCAAGGATAGCAGGCTGTTATCATATAGTGGTTAAAAAAGAGCACATTGTCTAGTTATCTCTGAAATGATCCTGGGCTGCAAATATCCTTTGTCAAAGTCGTGTGAAGCTCAACAGCATGTCTCCTGTTGAGGAGAGAGAGAGAGTGAGAGTTTGTGTGTGTGTGTGTGTGTGTTTTCCGCCTGTCTTGTGGTCTCTGTTGTTTGCCTTTTAGTCTTGTCGGAGGAGAAAATAAAGACGGCACAGTATCCAATCTTCTGCTCTCCAACACCGCCTCCATTTCATCTGCCCCAAAGCATGCTGGGTAACTCAATCTGACTGTCGGCTGTATGTGGCTCCTCAGGTCACTCCTGTGATGGCTCATGAAATGAAGGCATTTCTTGTCTTGGGGTGGCGTGTAATTGGACCCTACACCAGTTCTCAGACACACACACACACACATTCCCTCTCTCTCTCTCTTTCTCTTACACACACACACACACACATACACAAAATATTCTCTCTCTTTCCCTTACACACACACTCACACACACACATACACATGCAGAGACTCTCCCTCTCTTTCCCTCACACACACACTCATTCATACACCCCCCCCCCCACACACACACACACATATACTTTTTCTGTCTCATTCATCACAATCCTGTGTTCTTCTCATGTATGACACACCTGTAAAACAGGAGTTCAATCATTAGTGGCCAATTAGGCTTAATTAGACTTTGTCCCACATCCAAAATGATAGTGAATGATTGATTATAAGTGACTTGTCTCTTTCATATCATAGAACTGCCTTAGTTCTTCATATCCTGGGGATTTGGGGGAATGTCTGAGGTTCTTAAACTATGTGACTAGGTGTTCTGTTTCATTTAGTTCTGGGTAGAGGTGAATGACTAGGGCACAGTGTGTGTGTGTGTGTGTGTGTGTGTGTGTGTGGAGCCTGGAGCGATGAACACACCAATGAACACATTTTCATAACACAGTTTTGATCCGTGTGATTAGCACTTGCTGGTGCTGGTGGTAGTTCTCTTCAGCCTCCATCTCATCATTTTGTTTTCTCTCTCTCTCTCTCTCTCTCTCCCTCTCTCTCTCTCCCTCCCTCTCTCTCTCTTCTGCTTAAACTTTCTCCATTCTCTGTTCTTGATTCTGTGTGTCTTTCCCTTAGTGTCCTGCTGTTTCCTCCAGCCCATGGCTCTGATTGGCTAAAACACCATCGAGTGCACATAAAAATGTCATTAGTGTTAAAGGAGAGGCATTATCTCTGAGCTGCTCAGTTTTCATTAGGGGTCTCCATGGCGACTGACATGGCCATCCCTCCAACCAGAGTGATTAACTGTCCTCAAGAGGAGCTTGATTGTGTGTGTGTGTGTGTGTGTGTGTGTGTAGAATAAGGGTCTTTACGTATGCAGAGTGTATTAATTGGCACCTAAACTCTCATGTTTGTTAAATGCAGTTTGCCGTGCGAGCTTATTATGGAATGTTCAACCCAATCACCCTGTCGGCGGAATGAAGCGATCAATTAACGTACGCCATTAAATTGAATCACTGCGCCTAGTGACCCATGGCAGGGATATTTGTTAGTCCGCGAGAGTGATTAATTATGACACAGAAACTGTCATGACAGTTGTGCTAACATGAGGTAGAGAGAAGAATATGGTGTGCTTGGATTTGAATATGGTGCTGACCCCTCCGCGCTCGGACGGCAGTTATTTGCATAACATTATGATAATAAAGTCATTGGCACTCGGTGTGTCGGTGAGCGTATAAATGAATTCTAATCAGTCGGCGGGGACACGCTGCTCTGCGGGTGTTGGTTTTTAGTGCCGCACGGAGGAAAGAGAGGCCGGACGGAAAGAGAGGCCGGACGGA
>JAGFZM010005269.1:0-12334 GCA_017657215.1 Limnothrissa miodon | reverse complement strand
CATCCTTTCACCTCTCTCCTCTCATCCTTTCACCTCTCTCCTCTCATTCATTCACTTCTCTCCTCTCATCCTTTCACCTCTCTCTTCTCATTCATTCACCTCTCTCCTCTCATCCATTCACCTCTCTCCGCCTAATCTCAAGTTCTCTCAGCCACTGATTCTTCCTCTGCTGAGCCTGAGTGCTTTCTGCTCCTCAGGGAAACATTATCATCTTTCGGGGGTGCTGTGGCTCAGTTGGCTAAGGTGCCATATCGTGAATCTGGGGCCCCGGGTTTGACCCAAGGTCATTTCATTATTAACCAGCAGTGCAGTGGTTGTAATTGGTGTGTTTTTGCAAAAGTCTCTGGTGTTGTGAGCAGTAAATGTCCCCGGTGAAAGGGCTGTATGACTGCTGGAAACATTACCTAGATTGGTGGCCGCTGCAGTGACAGCAGCAGCAGCTGTTGCTGTGAGAAGTGATGGCTGTCGTAAATAGCCACAGCATTAACAGTTGGAATAATGATTAGTAGTCTGACGAGGGCACGTTCACTAGATTGAACCGTATGTTTTCTCTCTGTCTTTATAGCAGTCATTGGCCTGTGGAAACTCCCATGAGCCTCAGCGGCACTGCATGTGTAAGCATTGGGCCCGAGGAAACACAGTCACTACTGTTATTGTGCTCAGCAGAGCAAAGTTGTACTTTAGGTGGGCTGGATGAACACCAGTGAAAGTCTGAGTCAGAGCCCTCTGTTTCTGCGCTAATAGTACTGGGCGTTTTTAGCTCCTCCAGACTTGTGGCCTTGGATCATGTCCATTTCAGTGTCCTTGGATCACCAGCATTTCAACTGACCGACTGTCTTCACAGTGAAGTTATAGTCGACTAGTAGAAGTGCCCATAGCTCAGTGTGGGGGCTACACAAAGAGCACACGGGCCTTATTAACCAGCCCAAAACACTACGGCTGGTCGCTCTACAAGTACACCCTTGAGAAGAGTCCTGGAATAACCAGCGGTAATGCGCCATCAACAAGATTCCTTCCTGGGAGTTGTGGATTTCCAGACACCTTGAACTCGCACTCCTTTATGAATAATTCACAAATAACATACTTGTTTGGATACAGCACGTTATTATCGTGTAGGTGTTGGCCAACAGGGCAATTGAGAAGAGTTAGGCTGGCCTACTGTATGACGATTTGACCCAATCTTCTTGGTTTGGAAGATGGGTATGACAAGGCGATTGGTTGACTATTGCAGTTTATTACTGATTATTTGTCAAAATAAACAATAGGTTAGTCATCTTTTACAATGATTGTATGGCACTAAATATGGACATACATGTAGTCTTTCTTGCACAGTTCAATCTTTTCCATTTCCACCCAGTCTCAGGTCAGGGCCACTAATATATCCATTTTTATTATCCTTTTTATTTTCCTTGTTAAAGAGGCACTCAGTAAGTCTGTTTTTTAACCCTGCATTAAATGCTACAAACCTGTAGGGGGAGCTCTGTACAGTTAGCTGTATTGCTGTAGTGTACACTCCCTCAGAAGTTGCAAGTTCCGTATTCACTATACAGGGCTGTACAGCGGTGCGCTCAATCGCCGTTTGCTACACAACAGACCAGTCTAACAGAAAAAACGATTTCGAAGCGATTTTATGACCACAAAAATGGTCGCATAAACTTACTGAGTACCTCTTTAACTATAACCCTTCACTCAGCTCTTTTGCATTCAGGTTAAGTTGAGATGAATTCACTCCGAGGTGTAATGTATTCCCCTCATACACCAGGCTGAACATTTGGTTGTTGTGATAAGTGGCCAAAACAAACAACACAAGTCTGGACATCAAAGGGCACAAACCATATCAACTCTTTTTCACATGAAAGTCAAGGTGTTTTTGTCCTTCAGCATAACAAGATAAAAATGTTTGTCCTTTGCAGAGACGTGGACTTTTTAAGGATGATGATGTTCAAGCCTTGTGCTGATATTGTTGCTGAGTGATTGATCGCCATAGCGATTACTTCATTTGCTGACCTTGTCTGTCAGGAAGAGTCATGAGCTTCAAGGCTGCTTTTTTTTACCACACTTTTTTTCTTCTGTTCTCTGCCGCTCTTATCTCTGTCACTCTCCTTCTCATTTTTATTCGCTGCTGTACGTGTGCTTTGTCCCACACAGGCTGGAGCTATATGACAGTCACTTAAGGTGCAATTTTAGAAAAAAGCACCACAAGTGGAGGAAGAGTGGGAGGGAGAGAGTGAGTGAGTGTGAAAGAGAGAGGGAGAGTGAGTGAGTGTGAAAGAGAGAGGGAGAGAGAGTGAGTGAGTGAGTGAGAGAGAGAGACAGAGAGAGAGGGAGAGAGATTTTGGGCTCCACAAAGTTCTCATTGTTGTGTGACTGTACAAGAGGTCCTCTCTCTGCAGTAGGCAAATCAGCCGTGTTCCTGATCTGCATCGTCATGGCTACATGCTTCAGGCACTGTAAGCCTGTGCTTCCCCGAGTCAAATAGATTTAGTGCCGACTGATTACGGAGTTGCTTTGAAAGCAATGAAAACGTGATGAACTCCACAGGTTTGGGCTGTAGTGCAGACATGCGCTGGGCTGTAGTGCAGACTGGATCAGACTGGATCAGACTGGATGGGAGTGTTTCCTCCCCAGGTGCTTGTTGTCAATGTCAGTAACGACTAATGTTGATAAGACCTGCCTGTACATCAGTGGCACACTGGTAGATTAATTAGAATGATCTTCAATAAAACACTGTGTGCGAATGAGTATTGACATATCCTAATTGATCATTGGAACATATAACGTGTCACTTTAACATCCGCGCTGTCAGAATGCCAGGCAATTATTATAAAAATCAGCAAAGACACAAGACATTAGAACATGGGCTCAATACTTTAAAGTTATAGTTGACTATAGTTGAGCGGTGCATAATATGAGTGGCAATTAACTAACTAGGCAGCATTCAAAGCTTTATTGGTGCCTGTGCAAAGACAGAAACCACAGCCACTCTTAGTTAAGGATGATTTCAGTGCTGTTTTAGTTAAGGATGATTTCAGATTTCAGTTGATTTGTTAGGTTCAGCTTGAATGAACTATCGGCATGTCTGGTAACAGACTTAACTCATAAACTCATAATCAGTTATTTCCTTTTGGTGCTGTTCTTCTCCGTGGCATATAACTTGTAACATTCCCTTTTCAAACTCCAAAAAGGAAGCCAGGGTGCTTTAATTGTGTATTGATTTGTAAATTTGTGGGAATCTTTGCTACATTTTGTTTTGTAATGCCCTAATAGTGGCGTTGTGCTTGGTGCAGTAAGCTAATTTGATCTGATTTTCTAGCAGTCTTGATAAGAGGAGCGTTATGGCATCTCTCCGCTCCATCTCCATAATTATTCATCAGGCTCCTGGAGGAGAACACGAGACATGAACGAGCGGCTCAACCAAAGCTGCATTAGGCAGCTCTACCAGAGATGGAGAGACAGTTTATTGTCTGGAGCTATTCGCTGAGAGCAGTACATGTCTGTGGGCTCGCACAAAGCACCAGATCACAGCAAAACAACAGACGACAACAGACAACAACAGAAGCAGTGTGTTTGTGTGTAGCTTGGAACGTTGTTTAAAACAGCCCAGTGTTACTGTATCCAGAGAACATCTTCAATCCTAGCACTAAAATGAACTGAAGAACTATCCCCTAGCACTATGCTCCTTAAGGTTTCTGCTATGTAGCTTGATTGTTATCCTCGTTTTGTAAGTCGCTTTGGATAAAAGCGTCTGCTAAATGCATAAATGCATAAATGTAAATGTAAATCCTTAGGCTACTCCTCACTGCCCTGTTTCACTTTCTCTTGTTCTCTGGTAATCTCCGTTCCCTCCTCCTCCCACACTCACCCTCACACACACACACACACACACACAGTTCAAGAGTGTGTGTTAAAGAGTGAGAGAGAGATAGGTTAATGTGTGTATTTGTAAACTGGGTTAGGAAAGGAAGCCTAATAAAGGTCAGGAGAGCTTTAAGGCTCTAAAGAGTCTCCAGAATGAGACAGGAAAGGTTAATCATGAGATGTATGACTGAGCTGGTCCACGACGCCTCTCTGGGCGCCCCCTCCCCACTGGCACTCATCTGTTACCCCCTTCAACTCCCTTCTTTCCTCTCCTCTCTTTACAATCCTTTTCTCTCGGCTCTTTTTCTCCTCTTTCCTCTCCAGTATCTCATCTACTCTTCTTTCTCAGCAACACTTCTCTCCCTCTTCTCTTGCACTTCTCTCTCCTGAGGTCGTCCCACACACACACACACACACTCCTCCTGTCTCCGCTACCTGCTTCACCCCCCCACACACACACTCCCTCCTCCTCTCACGCCCCCCATTCTCTTACCTTCTCCAGCTATGACTCCCAGTTTCTTTTTTCTGTTATTCTACCCATCCAGCCCATCTTGTCTTCTGTCCTCTCTTCTCTCCACTTCTGGTCTTTTCTTGCTCTCTCTCTCTCTCTCCTTCATTCTCTCCTCGCAGTTCTTCCTCTCTCCTGATTTCTTGTCTGTTGTTATTAATGTCCTCTCCCTCTCTCTCTCTCTCTCTCTCCCTCCCTCTCTCTCTCTCTCCTCTGACTAGGCTCTGTGTTCCATGCACACCAGCTGTAGCCCATGTGGGCCTGAGTTTTCCCAGCTAAGCCTTCATTCATCTCAGTGGTTGTGCAGCGCTTTGTCTTCCCCCCTTTATCTTTCTCCTCCCCTGGTTCTCTTCACTCTCACTAACTGATTCTCTGTCGGGGTTTTATCTCTCGACAGAATTGCTCTTGTTCTATTTCTCTCCTTCTCCCTCTTTTTCACTTTGTCTCGTTCTCTCGGACAAGATGCAAAAGCAGCAGGCCCCCCTGCCAGCGTGATAAAGCTGCACAGACTCTCTCTCCATCTTTCCCTCCCCTTTTCTCTCTCTCTCCATCTCTCCACCCCTCCCCTTTCTCACCTTCACTCCCATCACTCCCATGTTGTTTCCCCCTCTCTTCAAGCTGTCTGTCCGATCCATCTCTCTTTCATCTGAGCACTTGTTCCAAACCGTTAACTATCTCTAAACCTCTGTGTGTGTGTGTTTGTGTGTGTGTGTATGGCTTGCTATGTCCTGATGTAGTTCCTGAAGCTCTTGTGTTTATCAGAGCTGTTGCCGTCTTCATCCCAAACAGAGCTACAAAAGGCCACCCGCTCATGTAAAAACAGGGAGAGTTCAGTGTCGATCAGTGTAGATCATGTAGAACAAGGGATACTCAAACACCCTTAAAAATGTTCTGAACAGAATGTTAAAGCAACCATTGTAGTACAAATTTATGATATTATATATTGGTTGTATGTGAGTATTGTTATTCGTGGTATTATGACTGATATCTTTAGTAAGGTTCCACATGGTCTGTAATGAGATTAAGCCGTCTGAGAAAGACAAGCTTTGAAGTGTTGAAGACCACTTAACATTCATGTGACCACTGTTTGCAGCACAGGATGTGCGAAGACCATTTGGTCTGAGAGACGAGTTGTTGATTAAAGGCAATACACACCGACAGCAATGATGAAAGGGAAATTAGCCTTAAATACGCTTCTGTATCACAGCTCGGGAGGCCAGTTCAGCCTTCGGGAGGCCAGTTCAACCTTGATGCTGCGACCTCCGGACTTCTCCCATAGTCCGTCATTTTTTCCATGTAACATGTTGCAACTAACGAAATAAAATGTTCTCATCAGTTTCATAGCATTCCGACGGTCTTCGTGCGGTTTATGTTTTCGGATCACAGCAACGGTTCAAATTTATTCCTACACCATGATTAAAGTATTGATTCTGGGAAGGTGTTTTCTCTCAAATCTAAATTTTAATCTAAATTTAACAAGCTTCGTTTTACCCAAATGGTCAAATGACTCAAATAGATCAGTGAAATCTTATTTTCTGCTTTTCTGATAGACAGCCTCTGAGAAGGGTTAGGCTAATGGAGTTAGGCAGTAAAATGAATAGAGAACCACTTATGTAATATCCTATGGATGCAAACTTGTGTGATATGTGACCTTTTTGTATATAGTAGGTCTATTCAATTAAAAATGGATTCAAGCCTGGTTTTAAAACCATGCATCCATTTTAAATATTGAATATTATTTGATTGCCGTCTGTATGAGTGTATAATTAATCATTTGAATAATCAGTTTATTGCATCTTGCTATATGATACAGTAAGCTACTCTTACTATTTGAAACACTATTTTATATTTACATTAGGTGAGTTAATCTGATTGGCCTTTGAGACTGTGCACTGCTTTCAGACCACTGAGCAGAGTTTAGTCTACCAAAAGCAGCTATTTCCCTAGCCCAAATCTGCTAAATCTGCTCCATTTTTGTTTAAGACTATTGTCATTAAAGGCCCACTATGCAACATTTTTCATTTAATTAATCCGTTTCATACTGTTTAGGATGCTAAAATTAGTCATTACACGGCGAACGAACGGTGTAGAATGCGCCACCGTGGCCAATAGCGGTAGATACAGCACTTGCAATGTTCAGCAGCGCGGACCGCCTCCAATAGAATGCAGTGCAATACAATGCAATACAGCGGGCTTTAGAGGGAGCTCGTGAGAGAGAAAAACTGAATGTTGCTTAGTGCCGGTTTAAGTGTCATTCAGTGTTGGGGGTGTAAAGTTGACCCTGTTCGGTGGGCCAGCATTACAAACACTAAATGACACTGAATGACAACCATAAACATTAAAGCAGTGCGCTTAATGCTAAAGACTGGCTCGAGTCACGCTCATGTAAACACCTTCAAATAAACCAAAGTGTTACCGAAGGGAGAGAGTTAGGTAACTAGGTCTGGTGAATGCTATGACATTCATCAAATCAAATCACTAGGAATAAATCATATCATAAACCATAAATCAAATCAGAGGTCGTAAAATGGAGGGCCATTTCTACGTTGGTTTTACTGGATAGTGTATATCATGACCATGACACTTGAGAGGGTGAATTAGAACAAAGCAGGTGAGAGGGAGATGATCGCGGAGGATTGAACCTTGATCTCTGATGTTAACATATGATATATAAAACTTAAATAATAATCTAAATAAATTGTCTCTTTCTGGCACCCACAATTAAAGTACAGTAGGGTGTATTTATTTGTAGCTTTGCCCCCACTCCCCCATTTGTGGTGGCTACAGATCTGAGATGGCCATGTAGGAGGCCACGCTATGTTTCATGTTTTACTGCTGTATGCGTGTTGTTCCCTGAGCTGTTTGACCTTTTTCCTTTACCATGGTTTCCTTCCACTGCTCAGGTGCCTTGAAGGTGACCATCTTAATTGGCAGCATCTGTCCACAAGATCAAGCAGAGACAGAGAAAGCTTCTAGTGCAGCGGACAGGGTTCTGGTGTGGTGACTGCTGGCTGTCTAGCTGCCTCTCAGCCTGGGATTTCTAATATAGACTTTGTGTTGTTCACTTTGTCTCTTTTCTCTACATGTAAATCAATCCCACTGGTTGGGTGTTTCTTTTAAAGGTGTTTTCACTGGTGCATTACCGTTCGCCACACTGGGGCCACCTTAAGGCCGGGGCGTAACACATGACCGCTCTCTGATGGGCTCTCTGCACAGGAAATTCCCAGAAAGATTTTTGTTTCAGGTCTTTTCCAGTGAACGTTTTCTATGTACAGTAGACTAGATTGATAATATCTGAAGTATTATTGTATAGTTCTATAATAGAGCAGTTATAGGAGTTTATACAATGTAGGCCCAACTTATAAGCTCTTCATGTTTCTCGCCAGTTGGAGGTTTATTTCATGGTTAGCTTGTAGCTGTAGCAACATTACACTTGTTTACCCTCTTCAAAGCTAATTACCAGAGACAGTCAAGCATCCTCAAGCATCCTGACACTGCTCCAGTGTACATAGGGGACGAAAACAAAGCCAAGGTGAGAATGTTTTTCACTCTTTGTCCCTTTGAATGTCGGTTTTGACGAGAAGATAATTGTCCCTGGAGGAGGTGAAGAGAGGGATGGAGAGAGGGATTAAGGAAGGAATGAAGGGATGGATGGAACGGATGAAGGGAGAGATAAATGTTGAGTTGCAGGCTGCAAATCCTCTTCTGAGTTTACTATAGCTACCATCACAAGCAGGAAATTTATTTCACACAAGCACCTACTCACCCGTCCACACACACACACACTCTCACACAAACACCCACAGACCCATCCACACACACACACACACACACCCAACCCAGCCTAGAGCCACACACACACACACACACACTCTCTCACACAAACACCCACAGACCCATCCACACACACACACACACCCACAGACCCATCCACACACAAACACACACACACCCAACCCAGCCTAGAGCCACACACACACACACACACACATACACATTTTTAGGCCATGTGTGTTCACTTCCCCACAAGAAAGGAAACAGGCTGTAGCGTTTCTTATCGATTGATTATCCACTGAAGGCCAAGCCTTTTACTTCGCCCGAGAAGCCTCTCAAGCAGAACCCAAATGGGATCTTTTCGCTCTCACATCGATGTCTCGTGTGTAGAAAGCCAATTTCCCCTGAACAGTTACAATCCAGCCCTGACACAAAGACTTGCTCTCAGTAATATGTCAGATTTTTGTTATCAGTTTACAAACCAAGAATGGCTTATAATGGCAAACACTCGAAGAGTCAGTCAGATGTCAGGCAATCTGAGAATGTGTGGCACATCACATTCAGGTGATTTTTATACTTGTGACTGCTTTGGTTGTGCTGACTATATGTTGGTGCTTTGGCACATTCTAAATTTTAGTTTCATGCTGAAGGTTTTTGTAGACAAGAGTTTACAAGAATGTGTGTGTAAGAGGTCTAAGTGCACATGTGCATGTGAGAGTGAGAGATTTCACTACAGGGTTCCCTGAAGTGCCAAAGATGTAGTTCACCTCTGAAAACATTTTACTGTAATCCTGTTATTCTGTTAGTTAATATGATTGCTGGGTTCAAAAGAAAATTTAAATGTTTGTGTGTGTGTGTGTTTGAGAGTATAATTAAGGATAAACAGAAATAAGTAGAGCTAACTGAATGTTGACTCCCATACAAACATGTCTAGAATGGAATGAGTTTCCAAAAGAGTAGCTCGGGCATGTGAAGCTGCAGAAATGGGCAAACACACTTTTACTTGCCACTTGGCAACTCAACACATTTCTGTTGAGAATTGAGAAAACAGTTCTCCAGCTGCCAGATGCAAACATACACACATATACATGCGGGCGCACACACACACACACACACACACACTCTAGATATGGGCGGATGGGCTATTATTTCATCTGCAACCGCGTCAGAAAACTCATCATCCGCCTGCTATCGATTTGAGGCAACAGTTTTAACCAATTTTCAAAACCACACCTGCCATCCACCTGTTGATTTTAGGTCTGTAGGCGATGCTTGGGCTACAGACACATATTTTTTTTAGCAGTGAAGTTCGGTATACCAGCAAGCCTTACAGTCACAAACGAAAAATATCCTTGGCCCAAGTTTATAATTTTCCTTTAAAGTCTTCTTGGATTCTTGGATCTCTGGCCAAAACAAAGCAGCAAGTCTGATTAAAATGTACTGTAGTAACTGCAGTAATTGCCATCTGCCCATCTCAGGCACACACACACACACACTGACATACAAACTCCTCCTGTGTGTGTGTGTGTGTGTGCGCGTCTTCACGGTTTTTTTTTTTGCATCTGTGTAGGTGTGATGGCAAAGTCATCACTTTCCCCTTCTGCCTCAGACAGAAGCTGATCAAAGCAGGACTAGAGAACCAGGCTAAGCTTGGTTCAGCTCTGCATCAAGGGGAAACCCCGCGCAGTGTGAGCGTCCATAAATGCGCTATAAGCTTCGGCTAATCCCTCCCTCATTGTTCCATAAAGCCCCAATAAAAATTAGCACTTGTACGCCTTTAATGTCTACAATCAATACAATGGTCTGGATTTCTGGCCTGCTGATTTTGAAATGCTCCAACTGGAGACCTTTGAGACACTGTAGAATTAGTGATTTACAATTTGTTGTTTTTGTTGTATGTTATTGAATAAGCCTGTTTGGATGTTTATAGCTCAAAGTCAGTTTTTATTGTCAATTTCTGCACGTGTACTAGACATACAAAGACATTAAAATAATGGTTCTTATTGTCCAATGCATAGACAACACAAGACAGGAGAGAACAAACAGTGCACAGGTCCAGCAGACAACACAAAACATGTCGTAACCTCTAAGGTATTGTTAATATCTACTATTATATGAACAAATCTGCCCAAAAGCAAATAGAAACTGAACACACACACACACACACACACAGTGTTCTCAGCGTAGGAGGGAATGTGTTGATCTGTCTTGTGTCGCCTAGAGCATCTAAGATAGTGGCCTTGTCATCTCTCAGCTAGACTAGCCACCGACTCAGGAGTGGCTCAGTGTGACTCAGGCAACCGTGCATCTATGTTTCGACCAGGGCCTGGGCAGATCTGGCGGCCATTTTCCTCTGTCCCCCTCTCTCCTCTCTTGTCTCTCCTGAGTGACACTTGGCCTTTCTGCGTCTCCATGGTGTCGGCAGGGGCCTCTGTGAGGGGCATCGATGAACCAGGTTCCCGAGCTGCTGCTTCATCAATGAAGCACTGGTGATCCAATGGGTATCGGACATGAACTATCGACAGGTCTGAGCCGTGAGAAGTCTCTCACTTCCTCTGTGTGTGTGTGTGTGTGTGTGTTTGTGTGTGTGTGTGTACACCATTGTACAGTTGTGGGTGTGTGCATCTTGTGGATGGGCCGTTCACACGGAACACGCTTTTCACCTCCAAAAAAGCCTACTGTGTCGCAACCATTCCAAAAACTTGACGTTTCCAAAGCGGTTAGGAACGTAAACGCTGCTAGGCAACGCCCATTGTTAATAAAAATGCGACCTCAAAAGTTCAACCATGTTCAACTCTGAGCGTCTCGTGTTTTTAGAAGCCATGCGTTTTTTTGAAGGAGACACAAGCGACAATAAAAAGACGCACCGTTCCATAGGGAAACAATTGAAATTGAGCGCCTGGAGGTTAAAAAAGTGTGTCCGTGTGAACGGCCCCTTAGAGTTTTTTTGTGTGTGTCTGGATATACATTCGAGCATGTGTTTATGCCCTTCTATGATTGTAGAGTTCTGGAAAAGTTGTATAGCTTTCTTTTTTCACCTGTGTATGTGTGTGGCTTTCTATGCTTGTGTGTCCATGTAACATTTAGCAAGAATCAATATTAGCCCAGTGCCGATAATGGATTGTGTTGTTAGCGAGGGTCTGCGGCGGGGGAGGTGGGGGTGTTGTGGAAGAAACAGTCGAGATAGAATGGATCTGTTCATTTCCCCGAAGACAGGCCCCATTTCCCATCACCCCCCTCTCTGATCGAGCTGCTCGTCAGACGAAGCACTAACGAGGAAAAGGCTCCGAGGAGGATGTTGGGCGGCCAAGGCGCGTTTTTTTACCTCCTCTGGGGCACCGGGACTTATTGCACCTAATTGCAGGCCGAGTAGATGCTGTTCCTGATCCTCCTGTTAAACAGCCACGGTCCCAAGCGTGCTGCTTTAGGGGTAGTCCTGGTATGTTCAGTGCATTAGGGCTGCTTTATTTACACCCCAGCTCACAGGGCTTCACACAAACCTGTTTCATGTTCCGCGTCCCAAACCTTCAGACTGGGCCTGTCTTCTCAGTCAGTCTTGTCTTGTCTTATCAGTGGGAAACAAGAGGCAACCGGACTGGGGTGTGTATGTGTGTGTGTGTGAGAGACTTGGACATGCTAGAAGAATGCATCAGAGAGATAATTCTGTGGACATCCGGCAAACACTATACATTTTTTGGGGTTGTATTTTTGTCCAGGATAAGAGGACTTTCACACTCCTCCCCTCACACACAAACAGCAGCACTGTGCTGTTCTTCCTGTTGCAATATTAGGGTGCTTTCACACTGGGTCCGTTTAACTGGACCGGAACCGAGTCCGGTTACTCCCCCAGACCCCTACTGCAGTTGGTCTCTGTTCACATTACACGTTTGTCTCCGATGATAAAACGCAAAGATTCTTTACATTCTTTAGAATGTCTGCTTAGCAACCTACTTCAGCGTTCTAGCGAACCGTACCCCAGACCACCTCTTTCAGGCGGACTCGGGTCCGGTCCCGGGTCCGCTCCCAGGTTCGGTACGGTTGCGTTCACATTATCAAAAACCATCGGACCAAAGTGGGACTAAGGTGTGTCCTTGGAGGGCCTCTGCAGACAGACAGGCAGGTGAGTAGTGAGATGGAGGCCAGGTAGACAGACAGGCAGGTGAGTAGTGAGATGGAGGCCAGGTAGACAGACAG
>JAGFZM010005268.1:0-27169 GCA_017657215.1 Limnothrissa miodon | reverse complement strand
CTCTCCTCTGTGTTGTCTGTGTCCTGCCACATAGAGAGGAGTCCTTCTACTGCACTGTGCCCATCACTCCCATAAAGAGGGAGATGTCTGGCCTTGACCAGCTGGAGGAGGTGAGGGATGGACCGTGCACATCTGCCTCTCACACTCAGAAGCTTGTCATTGATCTGGTTTCTGCATTAGAGGGTCCAATCTGAACACCATTCATACACTTCCTTAGGGGGCAGTAGGCCGTTTGAAGGTTCACTTTGTATGATATCCAAAAAGTTTGTCAGGAAGAGCTTGGTTTTACAGTGAAGTTTAAGGATCACTTGCTCAGGCAGCAGCAGTGTAGTTTTTTTTACCAAACCCTACTGTGAAGGACTTCATAGTAATCACAGGACATCTCAATCAAATGCCTATCTTTTGTTTCCTCTGAAAAAGTTCCAATTCGTCCTTCTACTGTCATGCCATCATTGTGATCCCATCTCTCATACTGGTTGGTAGAGTAGAGTGTTAATGTAGTTCTAGCACTTAGAATTAGTGTTGGTATTAAGTGGTGTGCTTGCAGACCACCTTCTTGACCTCTCTGTTCTGCGTTTGCTTAGTCGGCACCATTGGGGGTTTCTGTATTGTTCCAGAACCTTAAGCTGAGTGCTCCGATGAACGCAGATGGAGGCAATAGTCCGATGGTGCCGCTCAAAGGAGATAAGCAGGTGGAATACCTGGACTTGGATCTGGACCCCGGCAAATCCACGCCCCCACGGAAGGTGTGTTGCAGATGTTCATGTTGTCATGGCTTGAGAACGACACAGTGTCGCTGCATGATTTAACATGCATTAGTGTGAATATGGTACCATACACATGTGTCCACACGCACACACACACATGCACACACATACCATATGGTCAGATAGGATCAATTCCATAGACTAATCACCATCTGAGAGACTGAAAATACATGTATGCAACCCTACATGACCCTGCCCAAGGTTTCTTCCTATACCAAGATGAAAAAATTGGTGCTCTTTGCTGTGAAGCGTTATGAGACGTCACTTTTGTAAAATGTGTATTACAAATAAAATGGAATGAATTGAATATGAGCTCTCCTGTCTCCTTCTCCATCAGAAAAAGAGCAACGGGACGGGTGCGGCTGTGTCGGACGAGCGGGTGGACTACGTGGTGGTGGACCAGCAGCGGACGCTGGCGCTCAAGAGCACCAGAGAGGCCTGGACTGACGGCAGACAGTCCACAGAGACCGACACCCCGACTAAAGGACCCAAATAGATGCTTATCGCTTCCAACAACACTAGCCCGAGCCCTTAGCCCCCCCCCCCCCCCCCTCCCCCCCCCACACACCCTTCCCCCTTACAGAGTTGCCTCTCTGGGCCAGGCCCCATGGATGTGCCATGAGTTGACTTGAACACAATTCTACCCCTCTTGCTACAACCTTTGTTTTCACAAAGAGCGTGACCAAGAGGTGGAGAGAGACAGAAAGAGAACGGAATGACGAGATAAAGTCGATCAGTGCCCTACATACTAGACTGTGTGCCTTTCTTTAGGCTTGTAGTTTACACTGCCACCCCTCTGGAGGCCGAGTATAACCTGGACAGGATCTGGGAGGAAGCTTCATTTCATGCTCCAAGGGCTGTTGAGCTTCTGGGATGCTTTGCTTTGTAGGGTGAAGACGACCTGTGACGCATTACAGGATATGAAACCCTTCTAAGGACAGATAAGACTCGAGTCAATTCTGATCTTGTGAACACCACTGCCATAGTCCATACACTAATTTGGGCAAAAATAGAGAGAGAGAAAAACAAGCATTATCATTTTGGTGTCCATCTATACCAAAACCAGCCAGTCTGGTGCATAAATGCTTTACTGTGTTAAAGTGTTGCCTTAATAATATCAATGACAAATGTCCAGTTTTCTGATGGGTGCATTCCATGAAATATCCTGATCCTTCGAAGCAAATTCTGTACCAAACAATGATGCCGATCATTTTTGGATCATTTCTTTTCTCTTGGAGTTTTTGAGTGCTCCTCTGTGATGTTTCAGACTTTAAACCTTGAGCAAGGCTGCGTCATTTCACTCACACACACACACACACACACACACACACACACACACACACACAAAGTCGAATGGACAGCACCTGGTCAGGTTAACACTCACCTCTGTTGGCTGATCAGGCATCATTCAGGTCATTCAGCCCAAACATCTCCAGACCAGAAGGAATTCCTCTCACTGAACGGCACAGCTACAGTTCTGGCCCCTGGCAAAGGAAACGCAGATGGACTTTGTGATGAACATTTGCTACGGTGTGTATATTTTTTTTCAAAGTGTCCTTTGACTTGTGTTTATATCCAGGATGTAAAAGCTTTCATGTAGATTCTTCAGGATAGAAATCTGCATCTTCTTAGATGGCTATCAAGAACTACACCACAATG
Source organism: Limnothrissa miodon (assembly GCA_017657215.1). Taxonomy (NCBI): domain Eukaryota; kingdom Metazoa; phylum Chordata; class Actinopteri; order Clupeiformes; family Clupeidae; genus Limnothrissa; species Limnothrissa miodon. The sequence continues at coordinate 24,743 of JAGFZM010005268.1, read as the reverse complement.
GATGAGATATGGAATCAATAACTGTGACGGCTACTACGGGAAGCTGATGCTTTCTGATAGCTATGGAAGGTATCATACTAAAAAAAATAAGATAAGAAGTCAGGTACTCATTAAATTACTTAACACAGCTATCCATTTCTAATTTATTTTTGTGTCGTTTCATCACTAGATTGATTGATCTTTTCCTCATGATGCTTTTTGCTTAAAAGTGTTTTTTTTTTTTTTTTCAAAACCTAGGTGATTAAATATAAATGTTTGTTTAAAATGCCTTTCCCAAGATACCTCTGCCTCCCACACCCAGTTCTCCAAAACAGCTTCCAGTCTCCTCCAACGAGCTTGTTGATTTATTTCCTTGCCACGTTCAATAACTTATTTCAAATTTCCTACCACTCTTTGAATACTAATTGCCTTATCAAGTGTATTTTTATGTTTGTATATAAAAAAATACTGTTGGCATTTCGGCTACTCTTTCTAATGAATAGTTAGTTTTACTAACTAGCCTCTCTTCTGAAACCCAGTTGAGGTTGCTATAGATGAGTTTCTATGCTGTTGAGGGCTCTCGTGCTGTAGATATTTGCGCTCAGATTTCAAGCATGCTCCCACTGAATAAAATTGAAAACACTGATGCTTATACTGTTGTTTCTGTACTACTTAAATCTTCTCTCATGTGGAATGGTGTTAAAGAACCTGGAGGATCTTAAAGCTTTGTATCTTTTTTTAATGAATCAAGAAGAAAAGTACATTTGAAAATGGACTAAATAAAACCTACCTTTACGCAAGTGTGTGACTTTGTAAATTATGTCTCTATAAGGGATTGGGTACCAAATAAGTTTCCTTAGAAAATATGTGTTTGTTTTTTTTGGCTACAAGTTACATAATGTGACTTGAACTGTAATATAACACACCAATGATGGTGTTAATATACATATTAACTATTTTATTTTAATATGGCATTGTATTGATTGGAATTGCCTCAACACTCCATATCTACGATTTAAGATTTTGCTGAGACGTGCTTGGGTGATGTCCACACAGACACACACACACACACACACACACACACACACGCATGGTAATGCAACACACTCAAACTCAAACATAGACTCTCAACAGACATAGGACTAGAGCAGTGTTTCTTAGCGAATGCTGGAAGGGGACACGCTCCACCAATAGGGTGTGTTGATGTCAATTTTAACACAAAAATTCTCTGCAAGCTATTTTGAAGGCTGAGTTGGTCTATTTCTCAACCAGTAGGGCCACTTGCACCACGCAAGTTATGCACTGGTTTAGTGCAGCAAGAGCTGCAGGAGCACCGTTTTATGCATATAGTTTAAGGGGATTGCAAGCACACACTCTCTCTAAGTGGCTTTTTACCTCTTTTTTTACCTTCCAGGTTTACAGATGAGAAAGGGAATGGGATAAATGAATGGGAAGTTGTTTCATATACAAACACAAACACACGCACTCACATGTCCCATCCACACACACACATACATACGTTACGGACGGTTCCAATGGTTTAGCTGGTGGATAAACATGACAATATTAAAATCTCCCTGTCCCAACTCACACTACATGTACTGAATGACCTGGACCAGCCTGGCCTGACTCTCCTTGTCGAGGCCTTGCAATAAACCTTTCTGCTGATGGTACGTCGGAATGGACTATATTCAGTGACTGATCCCACTCACTAATGTTGTGGACAATATCACAGAATGATTATTTTTTCATTTATTTTTGTGTTTTGTTTAATTGCTAAAAAAAATGTAATTGTTAATTTAATTTAGTTGCTCTTGGGTGCCCCTTGTGGATGTACCTTGGATATATGAGAGGCACCATGAAACAGTAGCCTACTGTATATCTTGGATATATTTGAGATGATGCACCATGAAGCACTGCAATTGTGGGTTGTATCAGGAATGGGCAGGAGGAAGAATACAGGAGCCTGGTGGAGGACTTTGTGCAATTATTTTTATTTATTTTATTTGTTTATTTAACAGGGACCATGCACAGAACAATTCCTGTACCAGAGTTAGCTATACAGCTAATATCCATCTGTGGTCCCTGGGCAGGATGCAGTAAGACAATAAAAAAATGAAAATAAAACATACACACGAACAAACAATAAACATATAGACAATGGTGCAGACTCAACCACCAACACTGCCAAGACCAAGGAGATGGTGGTGGACTTCAGGAGGTCCAAGCCCGCCCTGATGCCAGTCACCATAGAGGGGGTTAATGTGGAGGTGGTGAAAACATACAAGTACCTGGGAATACATCTGGACCATAAACTGTACTGGTCAGTCAACACAGAAGCACTCTAAAAGAAGGGGCAGAGCAGGTTGTACTTCCTGAGGAGGCTGCGGTCCTTCAACGTCTGCAGCAAGCTTCTCTGGATGTTTTACCAGTCTGTTGTTGCCAGTGTCCTCTTCTATGCTGTGGCATGCTGGGGAGGAAGCACTAAGAAGAGGGATGGTTGGCGACTAGACAGGCTGGTAAGGAAAGCTGGCTCTGTTGTGGGAGCTGAACTGGAGTGCATCACTTCAGTATCAGACAAAAGGACCTTGAACAAGCTACTCAACATCCTGGACAATGACTGTCATCCACTCCACAGCACTATCATGCAGCAGAAGAGCTTGATTAGCTGGAGACTACGCTCCCTGACATGCACAACAGACAGACTTTGGAAGTTACCCAGGGCAACTCTACAATGCTTCACTGAAAGGAAAAGGAGAGTTGGACTTATTTGCATAGTCTATCTGCACCTTAACCCTCTTATACACTTACAAGTCATTTTTTCTACAATACTGTGTATTGCTGACACTGCCTACGGACCTTGCTGGCTACATTAGCCCACATGCACAACCCCTCCTTATACCTACTTGTAACTTCATACTTGACCAATAACTGTAACTTGACCTTCACACTTGACTGATGCATGAACCCGTTTATGACTTATCCTTGCACTGTTGCTGTAATTTTTATATTATTAGGCTATTTTTATTTTTATCTATTGTCCATATACTTATACTAGAATATTAAATGCTATGCTTATATTTTTTATTGCCCATTTTACACATGCACATATTTATTGCTGGTCACTAGACTTTTAACCTTGCACTGTTGCACTACTGGACTCATTTGCACTACTACCTTGACACACACCTCATACTGGACCACAGTACATTCATGTGCATCTCTGGTATTCTATTGTTCTTTTTACAAATGTTGATCTAGTGATGTTGATCTGCTTCTTATCCTGTGTACACTGTAGTATATGTTGTGTGTGATTTTTTAAGCTGCTGGGACCTTGAATTTCCCATTGGGGATCAATAAAGTATCTATCTATCTATCTGAAACATTTACAACTGCATCACAGAACAATAAATGACATCATGACAAAATGACATGATAATGAGATCAAACATGACTACCATCAGCATTATGGAATTTTCTTAATGACATCTACAGTAATTATGCATTGTATTACACTGTGTGTGCAGAAGCTAATAATGTAAAATTATGTATTTTTTTTGTATTTTTACATTTAGGCTATGCATTCAAATGCCTTTACTCAAAGTGACTTAAAAAGAGGATAAACAATCAAGCTACATGAGGAAATAATTAAGTGTAATTATTAACTTGTATTAACTATACTAATATGCTTAATTAATAATTTAACGACAAGAGATAATTTTTCTGGGTATCGAAAGAGGTATCGTCAAGTGTAATCTTGGACTCTAGATGGCAATGGAGAGCACTGCAAGTGGGGGTGACCCGCCGTTGAGTGATAACAGGGGAAGAAGAACACAAAAGCCGGGCAGAGGGACCTACGCTTATGAGCGCATGGTTCTCGTTCCTGCGGTCTTCATTGTAAATAAACCCCTTATTAGTGTCAGTTCTCTTTATTGATTTCGTATTTATTCGGATTTCGAAACTTGAGAGTCTTAATTACAAGACTTGTGCATCTTTGAACAATTATATTTACGTATTTGCCCGAGAATGTCCGACCAGGAGAACGGCGTGGACAAGCGGGAAGAGAAGCCTGAACTTGAAGCCGGAGCTGAGGTAAGAAAGTAGCAAGCTAGCTAACGCGAGTTGAAATTTACAGAAGTTACAACTCTGTGAAGTCAAAACTTTTCAACAGTCTTGTGATATTTTCGACGAATGTTTCAATATTTCTGTTTTTCTTATGGATATGAAGTGATGTCTCGAATTGATAAGAGGTTTTAATCTGACCTCGTTTTCAAGAAAATGATACCACTTTCTTTGAGCAGATGCCCCAAACAATGGCAACATAAATGATGGCAGTTTAGCTGTTATTTAGCTAGTTAGCCAGCTAACGTTAGCGATCTGAGGCATCCATTTTCTCACACCCGTGGCTTTTGAGTATTATAATTGGTTGAAATGTAGTGCTTGTCGACTGTCTTCAGTAATACTCTAATGATGTCAATGATTTATGTTGATCTGTTGATTTGATGCTCAGTAATTCAATGGTTTATCAACGTTATTGATGACGGAATGCATTGTTATGAAACAGATTTGCGCTACGGTTAGGCTAATGGAAAGATTTTGTGGTGTTGGTGAGGCGTCAAACGCACACGAACATTGCCATTTTAAACAAACCAGACACTGAATCTCAACAACAAATTGAACACGTTTCGGTTTGGTTGCGCTGGGACGCTTGGAGTGGAACCAAGTGATGTGCCGAAGAACAGTAACGTTAGCGTCGTTCAGTAATATCGTTTCATCACTTTTTAACTCAAGCTCTGTAGGATGGCGAAAGTAAAGTGTTTCTCTGTTCAGGCCAGTGAAGTTGGCTGTTGTAGTTAATTTGTCGGTTTTTAAACGTTGGTGTAATTTCGTAGAAGGTGTTGGGTGAATGTAAGTTGTGGGTTTAATGCTAGTTTGACATGAATTCGTTAGCCACCTAGCTTGACTGCGTTGGGTTTGTTTTGAGATTGCGGGCAGCACTTTTAGTTATCCCTATCAACAGACCCACTTATGGTGTACTTTATTTTAATGCGATGCAATATAATCCGTATTTAATTGTGCACTTCAAACCAGTTTATTTTACTGTGTTGACACTTTGACGCTGTTCTCCGTTGTGATGGCCGCGACGGCCTACAATGTTTCGCGCGTAACGTTAGCAATTGTTGTTGGTCAGTGGCCGAGGTGTTAATGAATGAAAAAGGTGCAAATATCTCAATATGGCAGTGTGAGTGTTATATATATTTAGAGTTTATATGTGTGTCAATGCATATTTATGGGGTATTTGTAACTGAAAGGTGGCTAAGATATAATTTTGTTTTACTACAATATTTCCGCTAACGACCGATGACGTCACTCAATAACACTTCTCGAAGTCTTCGGTGCTGGCAATGTCACTTCATCTGTCAAGAGTTTGTGTGTGTGTTTTTTTTTTTTTTTTTAACTATAGTGACATTTCACACATATTGCAATATTCAATGGTTTTGACTGACCACTGATTTGTATTTGCTAATTCAGGATGATGCCTCAGACACTGGCCGAGATGAGACCTCAGAGGCTGGTCAGGAGAGCAAAGAAGAATCCTCTTCTTCCTCACCAAAAGAGTTCCTAGAGAAGGGGTTGCCAGGATATGAGGAGAAAGTGGTGAGGATGTTTGCGCAAACAATCTACATCGCATATATGTTATAATCATTTTAACATTAGGACTCTTACATTTTTAATGAAAGGCTCACGTTACCCACAGATGAAGATGTACGTGTTTAAAGTGGCCCTTATTTATTTCACTATACACGTGAAAACACAACACATTACACTGAATGTGACTTCATTCATTAACTTAACCCCCCAATGTTTTTTTAGGAAACGGATCGGACCAATCGCTTTGAATACCTCCTGAAGCAGACAGAGCTTTTTGCTCACTTCATTCAGCCTGCCGGTCAGAAAACGCCCACTTCCCCTTTGAAGATGAAGCCAGGGCGTCCCCGCATCAAGAAAGATGAGAAACAGAATCTGTTATCAGCTGGAGAGTGAGTGTTCACCTCACCCAGTTGCCACACCAAGCAAGCACTCATGCACCCATGTGTACTATAGATGGTGGCAATGAAAACTGGTCACATATTGTGATTGGACATCAAGTCAAAGTACTGTATTGTTTTAAGTACATTATGCTGCCACACTAAGGAAGCTCTCATGTAATCATGTGTGCTGTCGCACCACCGATTGTTAAACAAAAAAGCCAGAAATGCTTGCCCCAGCCGGTAAAATTTCAGTGGCACACAAGTCTCAAGAAGCTACATCCACCCAGGCATACATGTATATGTGACAAATGCAACTCCTAGGGGCAAACGTATAAGATTTGTAGCTCAAGAAAATAAATATCTATATTTATATTAAGATGTGCAGAAATGTACAGTGATCGTATTGTACCTCTAGACAGTACATCAGTTAGGTAGGTAATTAGTTGGGTCATTAGTTTAGTTATTGTGTTTTTGTTGTGCTTATCTGTGGCTGGCTCATTGACATGTGCTGCTTTTTGTGTGTGTGTCTTTACAGCAACCGTCATCGGCGGACAGAACAAGAGGAAGATGAGGAGTTGCTGAGCGAAAGCAACAAGGCAACTAATGTGTGCACGCGTTTTGACGAGTCTCCCTCCTGTAAGACCTGCTTTCACTTTATTCCCCTCGAGTTGCTCTTACTGTACTCTGCCGTAAATGGCGTCTGTTCTCACTGTCTTTCGGACACTCTGTGCCCTGGCAGATGTGAAGACGGGTAAGCTCAGGGACTACCAGATCCGTGGTTTAAACTGGCTCATTTCCCTTTATGAGAATGGCATCAATGGCATCCTGGCTGATGAAATGGTAAACACCTTCTTTTTTTTTTGGCTTGTCGCTTGTGAAGAAGCATTTCAGATTCTTTTACAGTAAGACATCATGTGTGTCTTGTTGTTCATTTTTTTTTCTTTTCTTCCGCCTGCCAGGGTCTGGGGAAGACCCTTCAGACCATCTCGTTGCTGGGCTACATGAAGCACTACCGCAACATCCCAGGGCCCCACATGGTTCTGGTGCCCAAGTCCACACTGTACAACTGGATGAATGAGTTTAAGCGCTGGGTGCCGTCTCTTAGAGCCGTCTGTCTCATTGGTGACCGTGATGAAAGGGTGAGGCTTTTCCCTGCCCTTAATGGACTACACATTTACTGCACTGCATTTGACTCCACTGATGCACTACCGTCTTCTAGCGCTTTAATGTTTCTTCCATGTGGCTTGATTGTTATCTTCCTTTTGTGAGTCACTTTGGATAAAGGTGTCTGCTAAATGCATAAATGTACACAGTGAACATTTTGTTCTTTCTTGTAATCTGCTACGTAGTATTGCAGAGTAGTGAAAATGCACAGGGGTTTTGCTGGGAATACTGCAAAATGGTTTCAGTTCATGAACCGATAAAAAACTATTTTTGAGGCACTCCTTACAAAATTTAAAAAGCATTTATTAGATTCTGGCTACATGCCTACGCGTTTCGACACATTGTCTTCATCAGGGCATGCCAAACAATTACAGGTGAAAGGTATTCATCAGGTAGGGAGGTAGAGCTAGGTCACATGACACAGAAACCCCACCCCTCACACCCACACAAGGTCAATATCAAACATTTATCAGCAATTATCAAAGATGTCTCCCCAACAACAAAACGCCATTAAAATCAGTTTTTCAATCAACCATTTCATTACAATCCACAGTAATGAAATGGTTGATTGAAAAACTGTTTTTTTTTTTTCTTTTTCTTTTCTTGATGATTTCAGTTCACTTCTAGTTTGCTCTACTTGTTTGGTTGGTTTTTCCCATGTTGTCATTCATCCTTTTCAACTCTCAACCTTCATCTGTTAACCCTTTTCTTAGACGGCATTCATCCGTGACACACTGTTGCCGGGGGAGTGGGATGTGTGTGTGACCTCGTATGAAATGCTTATCATTGAACGTGCCGTCTTCAAGAAGTTTAATTGGAGGTACCTCGTCATTGATGAGGCCCATCGCATCAAGAACGAAAAATCAAAGGTCAGCTTTCTTATTCATTGAATTTTTTTTAATTTATTTTCTAACAGATTACATCTTTACAACTTAGTTAACTACTGCAATATGCCGTATGACTAGAAGTTCATAATGCCGTTGTAAACTGTAGTTTGGTAAGTGTCTAGCACCATAATTACAATGTAGCCCTAATTTTTTATGTTTTATTTTAGTTGTCTTAAATTGTTTTTTTATTATTATTTATTTTCAAATTGATTAAATGTCTACAACTTCCTAGACATTCTGCGTACTGCATATTGCAATAGTAAACTGTACTTTATCTAGCACCATAATTACAATGTAGCCCTAATTTTTAACCTTTTATTTTAGTTATCTGAAATTGTTCGTGAGTTCAAAACTACAAACCGTCTGCTGCTGACTGGAACCCCACTCCAGAATAATCTCCATGAACTGTGGGCCCTGCTCAACTTCCTGCTGCCTGATGTCTTTAACTCATCTGAGGTATCATTGGCTTTACTTAATGATCCTTTTTTTTGGGTGTATTTAATTGAGTGTGGTAATGAGTCATGTACCAAACTTTTATGAAACAATAATGATTCATATTTATTTATTTTTATAAGTGTGTGTGTGTCTAAAATACTTTTAGAGCTACCACAATGATTTTTTAGGTTTTATTTGGGATCCTCATTAGCCTGGTCAAACCAGCTATTCTTCCTGGGGTCCGATCAATCATTCACTTACAACATCAGAATTTGCATATGAACATAAACATCACACTACTTGACACACAGAACCATCTAAAAGGAAAGAATATACATTGAGACAATTACAGAAATGGAGACAAACACTCAACCAGACTGTGACAAAAACGAAGAATAGACAGGACTTGATCCTAAGGTTAAGTTCCATTGTACACACACATTTTCTAATGTTAATAATGCTACCTCATGTTGATAATACTATCTCATAGGGGTATTAGTGACACTCATTTCAACAATTTAGTGATCTTACCTATTTAACTCCGATATCAGTAGTTATTCAAACCAGCACACATCACGACATATAGGCACAACAGGCAATTATGTTGCATGCCTTGACAAAAGATATTTTTTTAACAAACATTGAAACGTGCTCTTGCTTTTTTCCTGCCTGATGTACCTAGGTAAAGCATTCCATTCACTAATTCCTCTAAATACCATTGTTCTTTTCATCGCATTGGTTCTTGCTCTGGGTAATATGAATTTCCCCTGTTCTTAATACAATATAAATGGGGTTTTGGTAGTTAGAATATTCCTATAGAATACCAGTAGAGAATACAAAAATCATTCAAATTTTAACTGTTAACCAGCTGAGCACATCATGCATTGCAATACCATTTGTTCTGATGTCACAATGTAGAACAACTCTAGCAGCTTTATTCTGTGCCACTTGAAGTTTCTTAATCTTATTCTTAATCTACAACAGGACAGTAGTCAATATTTGACAATATTAATGCTTATGTAACTTGTTTTTTGGATGTATTTAAGTATTTTAATGTATGTAAGTATTTCGCACACCTTTTAATTACAGAAATACCAGTAGCCATCTTTGTTATTGTTTTGTTAATTTGTGTAGATCATGTCAGTCTTTCATCCAGAGTAACTCCCTGGAGTTTTGTCTCCTTGACCTGGTTTACTTTTACATCATTGATCATAATATTTAACGGTTTAACGGTTCACATTTAAGCTTATGATTATATTCATAAGCATAAACATTTTTACATTTCTGTTTTACAGGACTTTGATTCCTGGTTTGACACAAACAACTGCCTGGGAGACCAGAAGCTTGTGGAACGTCTGCACACTGTGAGTCCACCGGTCCTGTCCCCTCACCCCACGAGTGCACACTAAAACCCACCAGTCAACGTTCAGTGATGCTCATTCACCGTCCAGTTCTGTCAAGTGACCACCTTCCGTCCTGCCTTTTAGGTCTTGCGTCCTTTCCTGCTGCGTCGTATCAAAGCTGACGTGGAGAAATCTCTGCTGCCCAAGAAGGAGGTGAAGATGTATGTGGGGCTCAGTAAAATGCAGAGAGAATGGTAGGTTTCATCTGGCTTCCGAAGGGCGTCCATTCTAAATCATTTAAGAATTAAGAATATTCTGAGGATTCTTAATTGGGGCTTTGAGAGAGACAATGTGTATCCCTTTATGGGTAATGCATAATAAAAAAAATGAGTTATGTATAATGTTTTGAAAGTGTTTTGAGTGTTTTGAAACCTACTTGTATTAGTAAAATCTAAATACTAGCACATCCTACACATTTCTGCCATTCCCTTATGTCTTACTTGGCTAATATCAATACTTCAGTGGACTAGGTCTGCCCTGCACATTAAAATTACACAGGCTGTGGGTTTGTTGTTCACATCACAGGCCATGATTGTGTTTGACTCTTCTGGAGTGTTTTACATTTACATTTATGCATTTAGCAGACGCTTTTATCCAAAGCGACTTACAAAAAGAGGATAACAATCAAGCTACATAGCAGAAACCTTAAGGAGCATAGTGCTAGGGAATAGTGCTTCAGTTCATTTTAGTGCTAGTTTAGAAGATGTTCTCTGAATAGCTGGGTCTTTAAGAGCTTTTTGAAGGCCTCCAGAGATGGTTTTAAGCCTTCAAAGTCAGCCATCGATGAACTAATTGTACTGTGTTTGTCCTGGCCAGGTACACAAAGATCTTGATGAAGGACATTGATATCCTCAACTCAGCGGGTAAGACAGATAAAATGCGTCTGCTGAACATCCTGATGCAGCTGAGGAAGTGTTGTAACCACCCGTACCTGTTTGACGGGGCCGAGCCCGGGCCCCCCTACACCACCGACCTCCACCTGGTGGTCAACAGCGGCAAGATGGCCGTGCTGGACAAGTTGCTTCCTAAGATGAAGGCTCAAGGTAAGGAGCAGGAACTATAGCTACGTGTCAAGGCACTCAAGTAATCGATCTGTACTGGTCCAGTATTCAATAGCATCAATAGCACGGGTCCAGTATTCAATAGCATCAATAGCACGGGTCCAGTATTCAATAGCATCAAGTGTCTGGATCCAGGGAAACTGACGAGTACTTTCAGGTTTTCGTAATCAAATTTTAGTATTTAGTACTAACATTATTAACATTTAGTATTTTCTGTGAAATGCTGGAAAAAATGCCAACCACTGTTCAACCTTTAGGTTCCAGAGTGCTCATCTTCAGTCAGATGACCAGGGTGCTGGACATCCTGGAAGACTATTGCATGTGGCGTAACTATGGTTACTGCCGTCTGGACGGACAGACACCTCATGAAGAGAGACAGGTACCTATTTTTGTGTTTTGTTTTAGAAGATCTAAATTAAAGAAATGAAATATTATTCTAGTATTTTATATATTATATCATTAATCGTAGTCTTATTTTGTCTTGGGATATAATTTCTCCTCCTTCCTCCCAGATCTCCATCAATGCCTACAATGAACCAAACAGCAGCAAGTTCATCTTCATGCTCAGCACCAGGGCTGGTGGCCTGGGCATCAACTTGGCCACGGCCGATGTGGTAATCATCTATGACTCTGACTGGAACCCACAGGTGGATCTCCAAGCTATGGTCAGTACAGATAACACACTCAGGTGGTGCGTTTTACCTTCATCTAACCTCACTTGTATTTGAGCATTAACCGTGCTTGAGGCATTTTTACTGAAAGTGCTGTGGAGGTTCTGCGTAGCTCATCGTTTTTTTCCCCCCGCTCTCCTCTGTTCTAGGATCGCGCTCACAGGATTGGTCAGAAGAAGCAGGTGCGCGTGTTCCGCTTCATCACTGAGAACACCGTTGAGGAACGCATTGTAGAGAGGGCAGAAATGAAGCTGCGCCTGGACTCCATCGTCATCCAGCAAGGTACATGCACAGGCGCAGGCACATCTTCCTCTTGCATATGATTGCAAGCATATTCAGGGCATCATGCATGCATGCTTGAGACACACAGGCACATACATCCGCATATAAATGCACATATATTTCCACATGTACAAGTTGTACATATCATTGCATCAGAGATGTGGGTCCATGTGGGTTTTACTAATCCAACTGCAGAAAGCAGGCCCAGTACAAAAACACAACTTGTACATGTTCACAGGGTGCATGACGGCCACTTTGAAGAACCTGTTTTTGCTCACCAACTCAGCCTGGTTGCAGAAAATTGTGTCCAAATCGTCTCTTGCTCTCTTTCGCTCGCTTAGGTCGCCTGGTGGACCCCAACATGAACAAGCTGGGCAAAGATGAGATGCTGTCCATCATCAGGCATGGTGCCACACACGTCTTTGCCTCCAAGGAGAGCGAGATCACTGACGATGACATTGATGAGATCCTCGAGAGAGGAGAGAAGAAGGTATGAGCTTCCCTGCTATATCTATGGGAGTTTCACATGAATAGCCTCAGGACTGATAAACTGCTACTTCCATCAACATGGAATTGCACTTGTATAGTTACTTGTCTAGTTCGAGTTAGATCGTATATTGATCTTTCTCCGGGGACTCTGGAGAGAGGTTGTGTTAAGCGCTTTGTGACATGCCTTTTGTAAAAATGCGCTATATAAATAAAATTGAATTGAATTGAATTGAATTGAATTGTGTCAACAGTGTCCGCTGTCGTTTCCAAAACTATAAGCTAATGATTGAAGCCACAGCTGAGTTCTCTAGTGGTCCGCTGGAGCTAATGGTAAATGTCCAGTTCCTCATACCCTGTGTCTGTCTCCATCAGACTGAGGAGTTGAAAGAAAAGTTGGGCAAACTTGAAGAAGGCTCCCTACGGAACTTCACCATGGACACGGATAACAGTGTGTACAACTTTGAAGGGGAGGATTACAGAGAGAAGAAAAAGGTACGTTTGCTTGCGGAGGATGGTTGTGCATCAACACCGAGGAGGCTTGTGATGTAGCAAAGGTGTCGGTGTTCACTCAGTAATGATTTGGTAAACATGACAACGTGTAATTTCACTGTTTTATACACCTGTAAAATGTATGTATATGACGTTAAACTTACTTTATTCCTGAGCTGTTTGTTCATACTCTATTTCCAGGTCATCACAAACTGGATTGAGCCCCCTAAGCGTGAGAGGAAGGCTAACTACGCTGTGGATGCCTACTTCAGGGAGGCACTGCGAGTCAGTGAGCCAAAAGCCCCCAAGGTCAGGAGTCCAGCTCTCAATGGGATTCATCTGCATGTTTGAGTAATGACACTCACAGCAGTGGGAGTTTTGACTGAGAATTTTTTTTATTTTCTTAGGCTCCCAGACCTCCCAAGCAACCCAATGTTCAGGACTTCCAGTTCTTCCCTCCGAGACTCTTTGAGTTGTTGGAGAAAGAGATCCTCTTCTACAGGAAAACCATTGGCTACAAGGTACTGCTCCCCGTACTCTGATTTCACATTCCCGTTGTGATGCGTGTTCCAGATAGTCGGGATGTTTTCGTTTAAAGGACGAGTTGGTCTCCAATTGAGTTTGATCGGGATCAAAAATAGTGTGGGGGCGATAGTGGCGTAGTGGCTGCAACCGTTGTACCCTTGAGCAAGGCACTTAACCCCAAGTTGCTCTATGGGAGACTGGCCCTGAAGTAATTGATGGTTGACTAAATATAAGTCGCTTTGGATAAAGGCTTCTTGTAAGTGCAATAACGTAATGTAATGTAATGTAATGGGTGACGTTGGGTTTGCTCTCAGGTCCCGCGCAACCCAGACCTGCCCAACTCAGCCCAGGTGCAGAAGGAGGAGCAGGCCAAGATCGATGAGGCCGAGCCGCTGACTGAGGAGGAGCTGGAGGAGAAGGAGAACCTCCTCACTCAGGTAACCACGGCAACGTGCTGTGTGCTCCATACACATCAGAGACGTGGACCCGAGAGACGTATCAACAAATGCAGATTTGCATTAAGCACATTCACTCTTGTTTTAGGGATTCACCATCTGGAACAAGCGCGATTTCAACCAGTTCATCAAGGCCAATGAGAAATGGGGCAGAGACGACCTTGAGAACATTGCCCGAGAGGTTGAGGGCAAAACCCCAGAAGAGGTCATGGAATACTCTGGTATGTGTGTGTGTGTGTGTGTGATCTTTAAAGTGTATTGTGCATTTTGCTCCTAGGTTACATTGGACTATTAAGCTCCTATATGAGATCTATGGTCTCAATAGATGCAAAACTGTCTGCTTCTGCAAACAATAACACATAAAATATCCAATGAGTTCATTGATGTCCCGTCATGTTGAATGTCTTAAGTGATGCTAATGCATAAGCATTTGTATATTGTTAGGTGTTTTACATCATTAAAATTTCAAATATCATAAAAGTCGTGGAAAAGTCTTAATGTTGTCTTTGAACTTTGCAACTACTGGTTTAATTACTAAGAGAGTGTGTGTGTGTGTGTGTGTGTGTGTGTGTGTGTGTGTGTGTGTGTGTGTTTAGCTGTATTCTGGGAGAGGTGCAATGAGCTGCAGGACATTGAGAAGATCATGGCCCAGATTGAGAGAGGAGAGGCCAGGATCCAGAGGAGGATCAGCATCAAGAGAGCGCTGGACTCCAAGGTGAGGCTACGCTCCACATCTCACAGATCAGCAGCATCTTCTTCGTCCCGCTCCATGTCGGACGTCCAGTCCAACCTCTTGCTTCTTGTCTCGTGACAGATCGGCCGCTACAAGGCGCCCTTCCATCAGCTGCGCATCTCCTACGGCACCAACAAGGGCAAGAACTACACGGAGGAGGAGGACCGCTTCCTGATCTGCATGCTGCACAAGTTGGGCTTCGACAAGGAGAGCGTCTACGACGAGCTGCGCCAGTGCATCCGCAACTCCCCACAGTTCCGCTTCGACTGGTTCCTCAAGTCCCGCACTGCCATGGTGAGCAAGGGAGCCTGTGGGAGGCCAGCGCTGACTCAAATGTAGTGGTCGGAGACTAGTGCAAGGGAAATGTTTGTTTGTTTGTTTGTTTGTTTGTTTGTTTGTTTGTTTGTTTTGTTTGTTTGTTTGTTTTGTTTCAGTTCAGATCATTTTGTCTCTAGTGTTTGTTTGAGTATTACAGCCCCTTTGTTGTCTTTTTCATAGTGTATTCAGGGGGCAGAAAGCTGCTGTAGCTAGCGATATAATAACAGAACTGCAATTATTTTAGGAAAATAAGGAAAATCTATTTGGACATAGAACCCAAGTTATAAATGGACCAATACAAAGGGTTACATGCAGACTACCAAATGATGGCATGGATTCCATTTAACTGCAGGAATTTTCAGACTGCTCTCAGGATTGGGAAAAATGTCTGGGCCCGTGTTTAGTTATTTTCTTTCATCGTGCACATTCGCACACAGAGGCGGATGTCCTTAACTAACCGCTGGCCGTGGGTGTTCAGAATCTGCATAAATGAGCCATGTCAGCGAACCCCGGCTGTGATGGAACCACTAGATTATACAAGCAGCCTAAATCCTGGCACATGTAACAAGCACCTGAAGTGACCCGTCACCAGCCCCTCATCAGCCAGCCCTCCTCTGGAGCTTCTTGGTGCCCTTTTAAAAAGGCTTTTTCAAACACAGGAAGAGACTGTGGTTAGGAGCTGCAGTTAGCTTTTTTTAAAGCCTGTTGCTGTTTAATTTCGACTCGACTGAACGCTGATGATTATCCAAGTTGCAATGTGGATATGAGCCATTATTTCATTAGCTTCCGCACCCTGCTTTGCATCCCCAGCCAATCAATAAGTGTCAGTCAGCGTAAGTTGTTTTCTCCCGCAGGAGCTGCAGAGGAGGTGCAACACACTGATTACGCTAATTGAGCGTGAGAACATGGAGCTGGAGGAGAGAGAGAAGGCAGAGAAGAAGAAGAGGGGCCCACGCACATCTTCAGTAAGCACACACACACACACACACACACACACACACACACACGCAAGTATATACTTGATCCAAAAAAAAAGAATGTGTGATCAAGAAAACTTGAGTTTATTCAATTTGTGTGGTGCTTTAAAAGCGTGCAGTCATGCTAGCGCCACCTAGTGTTTCCTCTTGCGCTCTACATCCCATCACATGTTGCTGCAGTAAAACCCAGGTTAATTGATTTGCTTTAGCTTGGGCTTCTTAACTTGCTTCTAATTTTATTCAACTGGTCAGTTGGCAAACATAAGACTCTTGACAAGCCATTATTAGTGAAGTTCACAGAAAGCACCTGCCCACAAGGGAGACAGGGTGTCCAGGCTGACTGATTGCAGACGCTTTGCACAAAGTGAAACGTGTTTGTGTCTTGTGCTGAAAGCCACCATTATGCACAGATGATAAACATGCGTGACCATTGATATAATGTATAATATCAACAAAAACAAAACAACAATTGAATGTGTGATTAAAACCTTCAGTTCATTCTGTCTGTGTGGTGCTAAAAGCCGCCGTCATGCACAGAGGATAGCAGAGTGTTTGCGTGTGTTCATATTTTCCATCCCTCTTTCTCGTCCCTCTCTAGGCCCACAAACGCAAGGCTGAGGGCACTCCAGACAGCCGTGGTCGGAAGAAGAAGCTGAAGCTGTGAGCGTGGCGCGGCGCAGGAGTTATCTGTCCGAGGGGCTAGGAGGGGGGGGGACGTCCGTCTCTCTTCCCCAGCATGGCAGCGGGGCCAAAGGCTGACGTTGGGGGACATGTTTGTTAGATGTACTTGTTACGGGTTCCGCTCGTGTACTGTACCAGATCGTATTGCTCAAACCTGCTTCACAAGAGTAGTGTATCGTCGGTAGGGAGTAGTGACAGGACTGCCCCTCCCCCCATCCTTTTAGTCATGTAAGCTCAGTCTCCAGCTCTGCAGATGTCTGCTTTGTTTTGTATTTTTCTTTTAAGTACCCCATCTTTTTTTAAACTGTTATTTGTGAGGTAAGAAAATAGATGTATTTATGCCTGTTGGATATGTACCGCATTCCAGTACCTGTATTGTATTGCATTTTTCCCTCAATTTTCTTTATATTGTAAGAACCTACCTACTTGAGTAGCGTAGAACCTCTTTTTTTTTTTTTTTTGAACGTGTCACTAATAAACACCCTTTTGTATATGTGTGTGGAGATTTTGTTTTAGTTAAAGGAAGCATGTATGAGGGATTATCCGCCACCCTTGAAGGCTTTTGAGCTCAGAGTTTGTTAACGGAGCTGATGTTTACTGTAGAAGTTTGCCTACAGTTTAAGGGTGTTCGTCCTAACCTTCAAATGAATGTGAAATTTGGCACTCCACTCATCGTCTCCTTACAGTATATTCAGCTCTGCAGTACCCTCTGACATGGCCGCTGCTGCATGTGCCATCTGAAGAAAGTCCCCCATCTTTTGTAGTGAAATGGGGTACATTTACGGTCTCCAAAAAACGCATCCTCTCTAAAAACAGCCACTGCATTTAGGCGACGTCTCATTCTAGTTAAAAAGCATTGACTATGATAAAAAGTGACATGGTTGATGCAAAACAACAACTTGATTGCTGATTATTTATTTATTTATTTATTTATTTATTTTAAAGTAATTTAGACCAGCATGTCTTGGTGGCCAGGGATTCATTTAATTCTGAACATAAAGCACCTTGACTGGAGTTGGATAAGAATTTAATGTTTAAGTTTAGTTATGACCAGATACAATAATAGGCTGTAGAATGCCTCAGTTGTTTTGGAGGTGGGGATGGGCTAGTGTAGCAAATTGGAAAAACGGTTTCTGAATTTAAAAATGTTTTTTTTTTTTTTTTTTTTTTTAAACAGTACAATATTGTGCAGTAGGTCTTCAATACATCTACTGTATATTTTAGATATAGAAACAAGCGTTGATCTGCAAGCAACATGGACATTACCTGACTACCAAACCTACATTCTGGGATGAATGGAGTTTCCATCACGCATTTCAACTCTTGTTAAAAGTGCCCAATAATTGGCGAGTTGGCGCACACAAGCAAGGATGGAGATAAGTAGGCCTACGAGTTCATGTGATAACTGTCTAAAGAGTTATATTTCCCCGCTGTAAACACGGGAGCTTTCAAGTGAGGTGCACGTCAGGCGACGCGGACGCTTTACTAAGTAGGTTTGCCGTTTGCGGCGACGCAGGCTGTCGGCGGAGTAGCATAAATCCAGCTTTAGAGCATCATGTTGGGGTCTGGACAGAACAACTCAACATTAATTCATTCGCTACTTGAATCTGTCTAGAACTTCTGGGAAAATAAGACAAATGTCTACTGTAGGCCTATTTGTAAAGTGTTTCACGGACCCCACTTTAGAGACCGCAAACATCTTTATGTAGCGTAATCTACTGCTCACAGAATTTCGAAGGTTGAAGAGTTAATGCTCATGATACATTATCAAGAAAACCATGATATATGAATTATATATAATCTATTGAAATTCGCTAGATGTCACTGTTGTCTACCTTAAAATACGCCTCACTCAAGAAATGAGTTGGAAAAAAAATTAGGCATCAGAAAGCGTTACTGCTCGCACACGCCTACACTTGGGGTCCTACCAACTTGTCCATCCTTCCACAGCCCCTCAGTTACACCCATTAGATTATACACACATATTGTCATAGTGATGCATAAGATGACGTCTTTGGACATTTATTCTGCTGACAGAAAAAATGTCAGCCATAATGCATATAACACACACACTGAAATGTGATGTAAACTGGCCAAAATCATCTCCGTCTGTCCATCCATGCTACTACTACCACCTCTGCTGAGACTCATCCCTACCTTCCACCGCCTGTTTCTGCATTGCTAACCTCCTGGGTGGACTGCGTCCAACTCCACAGACGACCCGGACGTGATTGATCCAGCTTCCAGTTGGCCTTGCATGCTGCTCCTACACTGCCAGGACTTCAGGTATCCAATGGCTTGACTGCTTTTAATGATGTGACTATTATGATGTTATATTAACACTATAGATTTTATGACGTGGGGCTACATCATGGGATTATTATTGTGCTATGGTTATCCTGAGTCAAGACCTCATTAATTCCAATCACCATTGAAGAGACTGAAAATTTACAACGTTGCATGACCCTTGCTGTGTCGGGCTGGGCTAACCCAAAATTTCTTCCTAAACCACAAGATGAAAATGAAATAGGGAGTTTTTCCTTGTCCCTGTGGCTCATTGGTGTAGTCTGGGCGCGCCCATACTTCCTGTGACGCGTCAGTCTGGCAAACCTGCCGTTAAAGAGCATTTCTTTTCCCAAAAAAGTGGGAACAAATGAGAAACAAGCTTCATTCCCACGGCTTACGAGCTGGGATGAGTGACCAGGAGCTTGGATTCCGGTGAGGCTGGAATTCAACCGACCCCCCCCCCCCCCCCCCTCTTTCAGCTCTTTCCCTGTGACCCCCCCAGCATTGTCCAAAAGTCCCCCAGGTACTGCCCCCGTCCAAGAAACACTGGGTTACAGTTACTTTTCCACCAAAGACAAACCTGTTAGTGTTTGGGGAAGGGAAAGCACTCTTGGATTTATGAGTGTGACAGTCTTCCAATTTATTTCTCCAATACAGCATATGCTGTCGGCTAGCTCAGCTTGACAGCCATATTTTTATGTCATGAATCCATATTCAGTCAACACATCAGGATTTATACTGAGCTCCATCTGTTTGGGGCAATGTAGCGATGCTGATTGCATTAGGCTCTGTGATTACTGGATAAAGGGCTTAATTAGAGTAGATTTTAAAACAGGATGTAATGAACGCTGTGGTGTTGAGGGAGGCAGTAATTGGCAGTGCTTGCCCTACCCAATAGGTGCTAAAAGAGACGAAAACATGCAGATGCTTTTGCATTGGGTTGCTAACTCACGCCACTACATTTGCTGGCAAAGTTGATCAGTTTGACCCATTTTCATGTGTGTCATGTGAGGCCTCTGTCAGTAGAGCGCTGGGCTTTTTACTCTCCACCGCCCATTGGTAACGTATGGTTTCATGCTGTTAGAATGTATAGTTGGTGGAAATTGCTTTGGACAGAAATGTTAGCTAAGTGCCTACAGCTCAAACAGCAATAAAACGACACACCTCGTTCAGACCTCTGTCCCACACACACACACACACACACACACCAGCACACAGACTGTTGAAAGTGTTGTTTTGATAAAATCAGTCATTAGGTGTTAAGGAAGCAGATTGGAGCCTGACCTTCAATGGCCAATGAATTCTGTTCAGCATTAACCACACTTAGCAATAACTGTCAGCCAATTAAACTAATCTGAGAACACAAATCCATCTGATACAAAAAAAGGAACAAAAAACATGGCTACTTCTACATAGCCAGGGGCTTTCAGTGACTTGGAAAAGAATCCCTTTTTAATATTCAACAGTTGCACAGCTCACACACACACACACACACACACACACACACACACACGCAAATAAATTGGCCTAAGTGAAGTAATGAAGCCATCACAAATAAATTTGAATGAGGCTATTGATTCCATATATAAAGGTTATGCAACGTTTTGCCACAGGACCTCATCCACTGTATTGACTTGTTAGAGTAAAACTACGGTAGAGGAGTCTCATGGGCATTGACGCTATGTCATATTCTAGAGAGTGTTGTCATTTCTATGACAAGGTCACAGGTTTTTAGTTTCCAAGGCAACACATAGGCTACAAAAATCTATGAACAGGCTGCATGGTGATGTAGAAGTTAATGGCATTTCCTCTTCCTGGATAGAGCCTCTTCACCCCCTCTTGTCCCCCTCCTGATGCTTTAGATCCAGACACAATGAATCAGTCCCTTCCGCCCATCATCCCACCATCATCATCGGCCTAACTGTCCCCATCAGCCTGGTCTCTGTCTGTACATGTCTGTACAGAAATAGCCTTGATATTGATGCTTGATATTGCTGGTGTCTAAATGCAGCAACAGCTTGAGTCGTACCACCTAACTAGTTTCAAGTACTAGTATGAGAGAAAGGATTTTTGAAACTTTTAATAAAACCTAAAACATTAAAGTAGTAGAGTTGAGTAGATCACATTTACATAGCTAATGCCAATCTTGTTTAGTCTCTTTCTCCACAAGATCATAAAGGTGAAAAAAGCATCGCTGTGAAAACAGGACAAAAGACCATGAATTAGATCATGTACACATTATCTCTCTCTTTGTCTGTCTCTTTCTCTCTCAACACACATCTGTCTCTCTCTCTCTCTCTCTCTCTCTCTCTCTCTCTCTCACTCTCTCTCGCTGTGTCTCACACACAGCAGGAGATACATTCCATCACACTCCGACACACTCACCCATGCATGTTCCCAATTCCTTATCACCAATTCAGATAAAGCCGTTTCCTCGGAAACCCCTCCACCGTGGCCCTTGCGGTGGCACCGGCGCATTCTAATCAGGTGCATGGTGTGTTATCGCGCCGGCCTGGAGGATTGATAAGTCACGGGGGAGGCTGCGTCGGACGCCCCGCCACTGTCTTAGGCAGCATTTGAGTAATGGAGCAGCAAGTCCCCCAGCTCTTGCTCAGCCCCTGCTACTGGAATGGTGATGAGCCTGTGTTAGGGGTGGGCAATATAGACGATATATACCGTATGCAATATGCATTTGGCCAATGATAGAGATTTTGGGTCATATCGGCATACCGTGATAGGCACATTGCGTCTCCACAACCATGTGAAAAAATGTTGACCTGTAGCTTCACCTTATTGATAGCACCTTTTCATTCTTACCACAAAACTGTGTAAGAGCCTATAAATTGAACAGCTACTGTTTGACACAAATGCAGCTTACCAGTTTACTTCTGTGTGAATTTGAGAGTCCAATATAAACACCTCCGAACGATGACTAAACAACTGTTGTACATATTGACTTTATGCTATGGTAACCATTAAGAAACTGTTATGCTGTAAGTTACATACCAAAGTATACCGTGATATATATCATCTACCATCTATGGTTCAAAATATATCGCAATATAGATTTTAGACTATATCGCCCACTCCTAGCCTGTGTGATTGTGAGGGGCGCTAGCTAGCTGCTATACAGCAAGAGCCTGTGTGATTGTGAAGGGCGCTAGCTAGCTGTTATACAGTAAGAGCCTGTGTGATTGTGTGGGGCGCTAGCTAGCTGCTATACAGCAAGAGGTAGCTTTAGCAGGGTTAGCAGCGCCGGGCCTTCTCTGCATGTGCTCCACTCCGTTGCTCATTGTGTTTTTCTTGTCTGTCTTGTCTTTGGCTTCATCTCCTCTTCGATGCCAGTTTTTTACATCCTGTCACTACCTCCTCCCCACATTCCTGCTCAGCTCAGCCTGCTTGACAAGCTTGAATCACCATCGCTGGCCTGGTTTTAATTGGCTGGTAAAAGTTGAATGTGTGTGAATGTGTGAGAGATTGGGCTGAATCTATTCCAAACTCTGAAGGCCTGAAGTGAAGTGTGTGGGAAGTGTTTAAACCTGACTGCCCTTTCTCTCCCTTTCAGGACCCCTTTAAACTTTTACCACCTCCTGTGGCTGTTGTGGAGTGAGACGGCCTGTAATGAGTGCTTCTGCTAGTAGTGTTACTGAGGCAGCTTGGCCTGGAGGATGGGAAGTGGGCTCAGCCATTTCGTTTCTCATCTAAGGAAAGAGAGCTGCCTCTTCACTCGGAAGGGTTTTCAGTAAAAGATCTTTTCTCTGATTTTGGGTTATGTTTATTAATACTGTTTGGGAAACTAGTACAGATTGGATGTTTTTTAATGGATGTTTTTTAAAGAAACCAAAGCATTGAAAGAACACAAGCAACACTGAATGCTGTTTTTAATGCTGTTTGCAGCCGCATGCTGTCCCCAAATCAAACAAACCCCAACAAAACTGAATGATACTAAAATTCAGTTTATTAGATTGTCAGCCAACATAACTCTAGCTTATCACTGGTTCATTTATAATAATTACTTAGAAAAACTCTCTATGGCCATAGTTAGGTTACCTAGTGTACCATTACGGCAACTGTTCTGGGCCACATGTGGCTCGCGGGTCGCCAATTGGATAGGCCTGCTGTAAAACATGGTGTGGTTTGCAACAGCAAGAATAGCTGATTGCCTACATGTATTAGGATTTGTGCACACACACACTCATGACACAACCCCAATTAACACCTGTCTAATCAAGAGACTTCATTACCCTGATGAAGGTGTAAGCCAAAGCGTTGGTCAAATAAATCAGAGTACATTACAATTCTGAGTGTGCCATTGCATTTTCCCCTTGATTAACAATTACAGACAGTTGTGTCAGTTTAACAGCATAGGCACACAACCACAGTTCAAACACTCAAACAGTCACAAAACTTGAAGCTGACAAAGACTTTAGGAGCAGGAAGAAAGAAATGGTTTGGTTTTGGTTTGGTTTCTCCCCCTTGTTGATGATGCAAGTGGGGGAAGGCCTGTAGGGAAGCGTGCTGAGGAAGGCAACTATCCTTCTGTGTCCTGAAGTGGCGAGAGTGCAGGTGACCCTATCATGTCTTTTCATTTTGCTACAGAAAGAGGAAGATGAAATTGGCAATCATCCTGCTGCAATGCTCTCATGCTTCCCCCCAGCTCCTCAAAAACACCCTCTGCCATAGCACCTGAAGCTGGGCTTTAGGGATGCTATACTCACAAATAGGGCAAATGAAGGTTGCCTATGTTTGTTTGTTTTTTAAAATGTACTGTTGCAGTGCAGACTGTGGACGAGCACTCTTGGCAGTACTGAGATGAGGTGTTCTCATCCTCGCCTCGCCTTGTCCTTATGTGGGCGTCACATGATGCATTCGCTACCTTCACTCGGAGCAGTTTGTAGGTGAAGATTAATACATATTGCCTAATTCACAGACATATTGCTTCATGTGTGACAATAAGGTGTAAATGGGACGGTGTCCTCTCCCTTGAAACGGGTTACTTTATTAATGATCTCGGCTCTTAATTTATTGTCTCAGTCCCTATAGAACCCAAGACCTGTTGCTATAGGCAACATAGAGACCCAGCTAACAGTTTCATGACTGTGAGGTCATCCACATATTACAGTGATCACAGAAGGAGGCAGCTGTGAATCTAGACTATGGATGCAAATGGTGCAGTTGGATGTTTAAAGGGGAAATCCATTCATAGCCATGTTGTTTGAGGTCACTAAGTGCTGTCCGTTGGAAATTAAAAATGGAAACAACATCCACCAAATTGTGAGCAAACGCTAACTGAGGGGGCAAAAAACCGTTGTCAGGTTCAGTTTGTTCCCCATTAGTATCTGGTTGCTGTTCGGTTGCTGTTCGGTTGTTTCAAATTGTTTGGTTCTTTTGTCTGCCGACAGCACTCAGTAAATTTAAAGAACAGGACTATAAATGGACTATAAATTGATTCACATCAAGTTTCTTCTTTAAGGCTGTCAAATAGGATGAATCGGAAAGTTTAGCTTTGCATTAAGTGACAATGCTGAGATTTTGCTCGACACTTTCAGAGTCTTTGTGTAAAAGCCTTCAATGTCATGCTGTATTGATGTCAGGATATATTTGGGATATATCAAACTTTCTTTTATGTCTCTAGGTTTGTCACATGATAGAGCACCTAGGATCCAGAATGACAGGGGAGGATGAGGATAATGTAACAGAATATAAAGTAACGACAGGGACCAAGCTACAGAGAAAGACGTGCAAAGTTAGACTTGAGTTTGGTTTCCATATGGGTTGCTTTGAAGGTGTGTGAGTCATAGCTGTGACTCTCATGTCAGTTTGAGCATTTTAGGATAATTATCTGGGCTTCAGTGGGTCACTGTAGTCTTATCAGA
>JAGFZM010005267.1:0-27208 GCA_017657215.1 Limnothrissa miodon | reverse complement strand
CTCTCCTCTGTGTTGTCTGTGTCCTGCCACATAGAGAGGAGTCCTTCTACTGCACTGTGCCCATCACTCCCATAAAGAGGGAGATGTCTGGCCTTGACCAGCTGGAGGAGGTGAGGGATGGACCGTGCACATCTGCCTCTCACACTCAGAAGCTTGTCATTGACCTGGTTTCTGCATTAGAGGCTCCAATCTGAACACCATTCATACACTTCCTTAGGGGGCAGTAGGCCGTTTGAAGGTTCACCTGTATGATATCCAAAAAGTTTGTCAGGAAGAGCTTGGTTTTACAGTGAAGTTTAAGGATCACTTGCTCAGGCAGCAGCAGTGTAGTTTTTTTTTACCAAACCCTACTGTGAAGGACTTCATAGTAATCACAGGACATCTCAATCAAATACCTATCTTTTGTTTCCTCTGAAAAAGTTCCAATTCGTCCTTCTACTGTCATGCCATCATTGTGATCCCATCTCTCATACTGGTTGGTAGAGTAGATCGTTAATGTAGTTCTAGCACTTAGAATTAGTGTTGGTATTAAGTGGTGTGCTTGCAGACCACCTTCTTGAACCTCTCTGTTCTGCGTTTGCTCAGTCCGCACCATTGGGGGTTTCTGTATTGTTCCAGAACCTTAAGCTGAGTGCTCCGATGAACGCAGATGGAGGCAATAGTCCGATGGTGCCGCTCAAAGGAGATAAGCAGGTGGAATACCTGGACTTGGATCTGGACCCCGGCAAATCCACGCCCCCACGGAAGGTGTGTTGCAGATGTTCATGTTGTCATGGCTTGAGAACGACACAGTCTCGCTGCATGATTTAACATGCATTAGTGTGAATATGGTACCATACACATGTGTCCACACGCACACACACACACATGCACACACATACCATATGGTCAGATAGGATCAATTCCATAGACTAATCACCATCTGAGAGACTGAAAATACATGTATGCAACCCTACATGACCCTGCCTAAGGTTTCTTCCTACACCAAGATGAAAAAATTGGTGCTCTTTGCTGTGAAGCGTTATGAGACGTCACTTTTGTAAAATGTGTATTACAAATAAAATGGAATGAATTGAATATGAGCTCTCCTGTCTCCTTCTCCATCAGAAAAAGAGCAACGGGACGGGTGCGGCTGTGTCGGACGAGCGGGTGGACTACGTGGTGGTGGACCAGCAGCGGACGCTGGCGCTCAAGAGCACCAGAGAGGCCTGGACTGACGGCAGACAGTCCACAGAGACCGACACCCCGACTAAAGGACCCAAATAGATGCTTATCGCTTCCAACAACACTAGCCCGAGCCCTTAGCCCCCCCCCCCCCCCCCTCCCCCCCCCACACACCCTTCCCCCTTACAGAGTTGCCTCTCTGGGCCAGGCCCCATGGATGTGCCATGAGTTGACTTGAACACAATTCTACCCCTCTTGCTACAACCTTTGTTTTCACAAAGAGCGTGACCAAGAGGTGGAGAGAGACAGAAAGAGAACGGAATGACGAGATAAAGTCGATCAGTGCCCTACATACTAGACTGTGTGCCTTTCTTTAGGCTTGTAGTTTACACTGCCACCCCTCTGGAGGCCGAGTACAACCTGGACAGGATCTGGGAGGAAGCTTCATTTCATGCTCCAAAGGCTGTTGAGCTTCTGGGATGCTTTGCTTTGTAGGGTGAAGACGACCTGTGACGCATTACAGGATATGAAACCCTTCTAAGGACAGATAAGACTCGAGTCAATTCTGATCTTGTGAACACCACTGCCATAGTCCATACACTAATTTGGGCAAAAATAGAGAGAGAGAAAAACAAGCATTATCATTTTGGTGTCCATCTATACCAAAACCAGCCAGTCTGGTGCATAAATGCTTTACTGTGTTAAAGTGTTGCCTTAATAATATCAATGACAAATGTCCAGTTTTCTGATGGGTGCATTCCATGAAATATCCTGATCCTTCGAAGCAAATTCTGTACCAAACAATGATGCCGATCATTTTTGGATCATTTCTTTTCTCTTGGAGTTTTTGAGTGCTCCTCTGTGATGTTTCAGACTTTAAACCTTGAGCAAGGCTGCGTCATTTCACTCACACACACACACACACACACACACACACACACACACACACACAAAGTCGAATGGACAGCACCTGGTCAGGTTAACACTCACCTCTGTTGGCTGATCAGGCATCATTCTGGTCATTCAGCCCAAACATCTCCAGACCAGAAGGAATTCCTCTCACTGAACGGCACAGCTACAGTTCTGGCCCCTGGCAAAGGAAACGCAGATGGACTTTGTGATGAACATTTGCTACGGTGTGTATATTTTTTTTCAAAGTGTCCTTTGACTTGTGTTTATATCCAGGATGTAAAAGCTTTCATGTAGATTCTTCAGGATAGAAATCTGCATCTTCTTAGATGGCTATCAAGAACTACACCACAATGGATGAGATATGGAATCAATAACTGTGACGGCTACTACGGGAAGCTGATGCTTTCTGATGGCTATGGAAGGTATCATACTAAAAAAAAATAAGATAAAGAAGTCAGGTACTCATTAAATTACTTAACACAGCTATCCATTTCTAATTTATTTTTGTGTCGTTTCATCACTAGATTGATTGATCTTTTCCTCATGATGCTTTTTGCTTAAAAGTGTTTTTTTTTTTTTTTTCAAAACCTAGGTGATTAAATATAAATGTTTGTTTAAAATGCCTTTCCCAAGATACCTCTGCCTCCCACACCCAGTTCTCCAAAACAGCTTCCAGTCTCCTCCAACAAGCTTGTTGATTTATTTCCTTGCCACGTTCAATAACTTATTTCAAATTTCCTACCACTCTTTGAATACTAATTGCCTTATCAAGTGTATTTTTATGTTTGTATATAAAAAAATACTGTTGGCATTTCGGCTACTCTTTCTAATGAATAGTTAGTTTTACTAACTAGCCTCTCTTCTGAAACCCAGTTGAGGTTGCTATAGATGAGTTTCTATGCTGTTGAGGGCTCTCGTGCTGTAGATATTTGCGCTCAGATTTCAAGCATGCTCCCACTGAATAAAATTGAAAACACTGATGCTTATACTGTTGTTTCTGTACTACTTAAATCTTTTCTCATGTGGAATGGTGTTAAAGAACCTGGAGGATCTTAAAGCTTTGTATCTTTTTTTAATGAATCAAGAAGAAAAGTACATTTGAAAATGGACTAAATAAAACCTACCTTTACGCAAGTGTGTGACTTTGTAAATTATGTCTCTATAAGGGATTGGGTACCAAATAAGTTTCCTTAGAAAATATGTGTTTGTTTTTTTTGGCTACAAGTTACATAATGTGACTTGAACTGTAATATAACACACCAATGATGGTGTTAATATACATATTAACAATTTTATTTTAATATGGCATTGTATTGATTGGAATTGCCTCAACACTCCATATCTACGATTTAAGATTTTGCTGAGACGTGCTTGGGTGATGTCCACACAGACACACACACACACACACACACACACACACACGCATGGTAATGCAACACACTCAAACTCAAACATAGACTCTCAACAGACATAGGACTAGAGCAGTGTTTCTTAGCGAATGCTGGAAGGGGACACGCTCCACCAATAGGGTGTGTTGATGTCAATTTTAACACAAAAATTCTCTGCAAGCTATTTTGAAGGCTGAGTTGGTCTATTTCTCAACCAGTAGGGCCACTTGCACCACGCAAGTTATGCACTGGTTTAGTGCAGCAAGAGCTGCAGGAGCACCGTTTTATGCATATAGTTTAAGGGGATTGCAAGCACACACTCTCTCTAAGTGGCTTTTTACCTCTTTTTTTACCTTCCAGGTTTACAGATGAGAAAGGGAATGGGGTAAATGAATGGGAAGTTGTTTCATATACAAACACAAACACACGCACTCACATGTCCCATCCACACACACACATACATACGTTACGGACGGTTCCAATGGTTTAGCTGGTGGATAAACATGACAATATTGAAATCTCCCTGTCCCAACTCACACTACATGTACTGAATGACCTGGACCAGCCTGGCCTGACTCCTTGTCGAGGCCTTGCAATAAACCTTTCTGCTGATGGTACGTCGGAATGGACCATATTCAGTGACTGATCCCACTCACTAATGTTGTGGACAATATCACAGAATGATTATTTTTTCATTTATTTTTGTGTTTTGTTTAATTGCTAAAAAAAATGTAATTGTTAATTTAATTTAGTTGCTCTTGGGTGCCCCTTGTGGATGTACCTTGGATATATGAGAGGCACCATGAAACAGTAGCCTACTGTATATCTTGGATATATTTGAGATGATGCACCATGAAGCACTGCAATTGTGGGTTGTATCAGGAATGGGCAGGAGGAAGAATACAGGAGCCTGGTGGAGGACTTTGTGCAATTATTTTTATTTATTTATTTTTATTTATTTTATTTGTTTATTTAACAGGGACCATGCACAGAACAATTCCTGTACTAGAGTTAGCTATACAGCTCATTTACATCTGTGGTCCCTGGGCAGGATGCAGTAAGACAATAAAAAAATAAAAATAAAACATACACACGAACAAACAATAAACATATAGACAATGGTGCAGACTCAACCACCAACACTGCCAAGACCAAGGAGATGGTGGTGGACTTCAGGAGGTCCAAGCCCGCCCTGATGCCAGTCACCATAGAGGGGGTTAATGTGGAGGTGGTGAAAACATACAAGTACCTGGGAATACATCTGGACGATAAACTGTACTGGTCAGTCAACACAGAAGCACTCTAAAAGAAGGGGCAGAGCAGGTTGTACTTCCTGAGGAGGCTGCGGTCCTTCAACGTCTGCAGCAAGCTTCTCTGGATGTTTTACCAGTCTGTTGTTGCCAGTGTCCTCTTCTATGCTGTGGCATGCTGGGGAGGAAGCACTAAGAAGAGGGATGGTTGGCGACTAGACAGGCTGGTAAGGAAAGCTGGCTCTGTTGTGGGAGCTGAACTGGAGTGCATCACTTCAGTATCAGACAAAAGGACCTTGAACAAGCTACTCAACATCCTGGACAATGACTGTCATCCACTCCACATCACTATCATGCAGCAGAAGAGCTTGATCAGCTGGAGACTACGCTCCCTGACATGCACAACAGACAGACTTTGGAAGTTACCCAGGGCAACTCTACAATGCTTCACTGAAAGGAAAAGGAGAGTTGGACTTATTTGCATAGTCTATCTGCACCTTAACCCTCTTATACACTTACAAGTCATTTTTTCTACAATACTGTGTATTGCTGACACTGCCTACGGACCTTGCTGGCTACATTAGCCCACATGCACAACCCCTCCTTATACCTACTTGTAACTTCATACTTGACCAATAACTGTAACTTGACCTTCACACTTGACTGATGCATGAACCCGTTTATGACTTATCCTTGCACTGTTGCTGTAATTTTTATATTATTAGGCTATTTTTATTTTTATCTATTGTCCATATACTTATACTAGAATATTAAATGCTATGCTTATATTTTTTATTGCCCATTTTACACATGCACATATTTATTGCTGGTCACTAGACTTTTAACCTTGCACTGTTGCACTACTGGACTCATTTGCACTACTACCTTGACACACACCTCATACTGGACCACAGTACATTCATGTGCATCTCTGGTATTCTATTGTTCTTTTTACAAATGTTGATCTAGTGATGTTGATCTGCTTCTTATCCTGTGTACACTGTAGTATATGTTGTGTGTGATTTTTTAAGCTGCTGGGACCTTGAATTTCCCCTTGGGGATCAATAAAGTATCTATCTATCTATCTGAAACATTTACAACTGCATCACAGAACAATAAATGACATCATGACAAAATGACATGATAATGAGATCAAACATGACTACCATCAGCATTATGGAATTTTCTTAATGACATCTACAGTAATTATGCATTGTATTACACTGTGTGTGCAGAAGCTAATAATGTAAAATTATGTATTTTTTTTGTATTTTTACATTTAGGCTATGCATTCAAATGCCTTTACTCAAAGTGACTTAAAAAGAGGATAAACAATCAAGCTACATGAGGAAATAATTAAGTGTAATTATTAACTTGTATTAACTATGCTAATATGCTTAATTAATAATTTAACGACAAGAGATAATTTTTCTGGGTATCGAAAGAGGTATCGTCAAGTGTAATCTTGGACTCTAGATGGCAATGGAGAGCACTGCAAGCGGGGGTGACCCGCCGTTGAGTGATAACAGGGGAAGAAGAACACAAAAGCCGGGCAGAGGGACCTACGCTTATGAGCGCATGGTTCTCGTTCCTGCGGTCTTCATTGTAAATAAACCCCTTATTAGTGTCAGTTCTCTTTATTGATTTCGTATTTATTCGGATTTCGAAACTTGAGAGTCTTAATTACAAGACTTGTGCATCTTTGAACAATTATATTTACGTATTTGCCCGAGAATGTCCGACCAGGAGAACGGCGTGGACAAGCGGGAAGAGAAGCCTGAACTTGAAGCCGGAGCTGAGGTAAGAAAGTAGCAAGCTAGCTAACGCGAGTTGAAATTTACAGAAGTTACAACTCTGTGAAGTCAAAACTTTTCAACAGTCTTGTGATATTTTCGACGAATGTTTCAATATTTCTGTTTTTCTTATGGATATGAAGTGATGTCTCGAATTGATAAGAGGTTTTAATCTGACCTCGTTTTCAAGAAAATGATACCACTTTCTTTGAGCAGATGCCCCAAACAATGGCAACATAAATGATGGCAGTTTAGCTGTTATTTAGCTAGTTAGCCAGCTAACGTTAGCGATCTGAGGCATCCATTTTCTCACACCCGTGGCTTTTGAGTATTATAATTGGTTGAAATGTAGTGCTTGTCGACTGTCTTCAGTAATACTCTAATGGTGTCAATGATTTATGTTGATCTATTGATTTGATGCTCTGTAATTCAATGGTTTATCAACGTTATTGATGACGGAATGCATTGTTATGAAACAGATTTGCGCTACGGTTAGGCTAATGGAAAGATTTTGTGGTGTTGGTGAGGCGTCAAACGCACACGAACATTGCCATTTTAAACAAACCAGACACTGAATCTCAACAACAAATTGAACACGTTTCGGTTTGGTTGCGCTGGGACGCTTGGAGTGGAACCAAGTGATGTGCCGAAGAACAACGTTAGCGTCGTTCAGTAATATCGTTTCATCACTTTTTAACTCAAGCTCTGTAGGATGGCGAAAGTAAAGTGTTTCTCTGTTCAGGCCAGTGAAGTTGGCTGTTGTAGTTAATTTGTCGGTTTTTAAACGTTGGTGTAATTTCGTAGAAGGTGTTGGGTGAATGTAAGTTGTGGGTCTAATGCTAGTTTGACATGAATTCGTTAGCCACCTAGCTTGACTGCGTTGGGTTTGTTTTGAGATTGCGGGCAGCACTTTTAGTTATCCCTATCAACAGACCCACTAATGGTGTACTTTATTTTAATGCGATGCAATATAATCCGTATTTAATTGTGCACTTCAAACCAGTTTATTTTACTATGTTGACACTTTGACGCTGTTCTCCGTTGTGATGGCCGCGACGGCCTACAATGTTTCGCGCGTAACGTTAGCAATTGTTGTTGGTCAGTGGCCGAGGTGTTAATGAATGAAAAAGGTGCAAATATCTCAATATGGCAGTGTGAGTGTTATATATATTTAGAGTTTATATGTGTGTCAATGCATATTTATGGGGTATTTGTAACTGAAAGGTGGCTAAGATATAATTTTGTTTTACTACAATATTTCCGCTAACGACCGATGACGTCACTCAATAACACTTCTCGAAGTCTTCGGTGCTGGCAATGTCACTTCATCTGTCAAGAGTTTGTGTGTGTGTTTTTTTTTTTTTTTTTAACTATAGTGACATTTCACACATATTGCAATATTCAATGGTTTTGACTGACCACTGATTTGTATTGCTAATTCAGGATGATGCCTCAGACACTGGCCGAGATGAGACCTCAGAGGCTGGTCAGGAGAGCAAAGAAGAATCCTCTTCTTCCTCACCAAAAGAGTTCCTAGAGAAGGGGTTGCCAGGATATGAGGAGAAAGTGGTGAGGATGTTTGCGCAAACAATCTACATCGCATATATGTTATAATCATTTTAACATTAGGACTCTTACATTTTTAATGAAAGGCTCACGTTACCCACAGATGAAGATGTACGTGTTTAAAGTGGCCCTTATTTATTTCACTATACACGTGAAAACACAACACATTACACTGAATGTGACTTCATTCATTAACTTAACCCCCCAATGTTTTGTAGGAAACGGATCGGACCAATCGCTTTGAATACCTCCTGAAGCAGACAGAGCTTTTTGCTCACTTCATTCAGCCTGCCGGTCAGAAAACGCCCACTTCCCCTTTGAAGATGAAGCCAGGGCGTCCCCGCATCAAGAAAGATGAGAAACAGAATCTGTTATCAGCTGGAGAGTGAGTGTTCACCTCACCCAGTTGCCACACCAAGCAAGCACTCATGCACCCATGTGTACTATAAATGGTGGCAATGAAAACTGGTCACATATTGTGATTGGACATCAAGTCAAAGTACTGTATTGTTTTAAGTACATTATGTTGCCACACTAAGGAAGCTCTCATGTAACCATGTGTGCTGTCGCACCACCGATTGTTAAACAAAAAAGCCAGAAATGCTTGCCCCAGCCGGTAAAATTTCAGTGGCACACAAGTCTCAAGAAGCTACATCCACCCAGGCATACATGTATATGTGACAAATGCAA
This sequence comes from Limnothrissa miodon, assembly GCA_017657215.1. Classification (NCBI taxonomy): domain Eukaryota; kingdom Metazoa; phylum Chordata; class Actinopteri; order Clupeiformes; family Clupeidae; genus Limnothrissa; species Limnothrissa miodon. The sequence goes on along the minus strand of JAGFZM010005267.1, from coordinate 18,445 downwards.
CTCCTAGGGGCAAACGTATAAGATTTGTAGCTCAAGAAACTAAATATCCATATTTATATTAAGATGTGCAGAAATGTACAGTGATCGTATTGTACCTCTAGACAGTACATCAGTTAGGTAGGTAATTAGTTGGGTCATTAGTGTAGTTATTGTGTTTTTGTTGTGCTTATCTGTGGCTGGGTCATTGACATGTGCTGCTTTTTGTGTGTGTGTCTTTACAGCAACCGTCATCGGCGGACAGAACAAGAGGAAGATGAGGAGTTGCTGAGCGAAAGCAACAAGGCAACTAATGTGTGCACGCGTTTTGACGAGTCTCCCTCCTGTAAGACCTGCTTTTATACTTTATTCCCCTCTAGTTGCTCTTACTGTACTCTGCCGTAAATGGCGTCTGTTCTCACTGTCTTTCGGACACTCTGTGCCCTGGCAGATGTGAAGACGGGTAAGCTCAGGGACTACCAGATCCGTGGTTTAAACTGGCTCATTTCCCTTTATGAGAATGGCATCAATGGCATCCTGGCTGATGAAATGGTAAACACCTTCTTTTTTTTTTGGCTTGTCGCTTGTGAAGAAGCATTTCAGATTCTTTTACAGTAAGACATCATGTGTGTCTTGTTGTTCATTTTTTTTTCTTTTCTTCCGCCTGCCAGGGTCTGGGGAAGACCCTTCAGACCATCTCGTTGCTGGGCTACATGAAGCACTACCGCAACATCCCAGGGCCCCACATGGTTCTGGTGCCCAAGTCCACACTGTACAACTGGATGAATGAGTTTAAGCGCTGGGTGCCGTCTCTTAGAGCCGTCTGTCTCATTGGTGACCGTGATGAAAGGGTGAGGCTTTTCCCTGCCCTTAATGGACTACACATTTACTGCACTGCACTTGACTCCACTGATGCACTACCGTCTTCTAGCGCTTTAATGTTTCTTCCATGTGGCTTGATTGTTATCTTCCTTTTGTGAGTCACTTTGGATAAAGGTGTCTGCTAAATGCATAAATGTACACAGTGAACATTTTGTTCTTTCTTGTAATCTGCTACGTAGTATTGCAGAGTAGTGAAAATGCACAGGGGTTTTGCTGGGAATACTGCAAAATGGTTTCAGTTCATGAACTGATAAAAAACTATTTTTGAGGCACTCCTTACAAAAATTAAAAAGCATTTATTAGATTCTGGCTACATGCCTACGCGTTTCAACACATTGTCTTCATCAGGGCATGCCAAAGAATTACAGGTGAAAGGTATTCATCAGGTAGGGAGGTAGAGCTAGGTCACATGACACAGAAACCCACACCCATACAAGGTCAATATCAAACATTTATCAGCAATTATCAAAGATGTCTCCCCAACAACAAAACACCATTAAAATCAGTTTTTCAATCAACCATTTCATTACAATCCACAGTAATGAAATGGTTGATTGAAAAACTGTTTTTTTTTTTTCTTTTTCTTTTCTTGATGGTTTCAGTTCACTTCTAGTTTGCTCTACTTGTTTGGTTGGTTTTTCCCATGTTGTCATTCATCCTTTTCAACTCTCAACCTTCATCTGTTAACCCTTTTCTTAGACGGCATTCATCCGTGACACACTGTTGCCGGGAGAGTGGGATGTGTGTGTGACCTCGTATGAAATGCTTATCATTGAACGTGCCGTCTTCAAGAAGTTTAATTGGAGGTACCTCGTCATTGATGAGGCCCATCGCATCAAGAACGAAAAATCAAAGGTCAGCGTTCTTATTCATTGAATTTTTTTAAATTGATTTTCTAACTGATTACATCTTTACAACTTACACTACTGCAATATGCCGTATGACTAGAAGTTCATAATGCCGTTGTAAACTGTAGTTTGGTAAGTGTCTAGCACCATAATTACAATGTAGCCCTAATTTTGTGTTTTATTTTAGTTGTCTAAAATTGTTCGTTTTTTTATTATTATTTATTTTCAAATTGATTAAATGTCTACTTCCTAGACATTCTGCGTACTGCATATTGCAGTAGTAAACTGTACTTTATCTAGCACCATAATTACAATGTAGCCCTAATTTTTAACCTTTTATTTTAGTTATCTGAAATTGTTCGTGAGTTCAAAACTACAAACCGTCTGCTGCTGACTGGAACCCCACTCCAGAATAATCTCCATGAACTGTGGGCCCTGCTCAACTTCCTGCTGCCTGATGTCTTTAACTCATCTGAGGTATCATTGGCTTTACTTAATGATCCTTTTTTTTTGGGTGTATTTAATTGAGTGTGGTAATGAGTCATGTACCAAACTTTTATGAAACAATAATGATTCATATTTATTTATTTTTATAAGTGTGTGTGTGTGTCTAAAATACTTTTAGAGCTACCACAATGTTTTTTAGGTTTTATTTGGGATCCTCATTAGCCTGGTCAAACCAGCTATTCTTCCTGGGGCCCTATCAATCATTCACTTACAACATCAGAATTTGCATATGAACATAAACATCACACTACTTGACACACAGAACCATCTAAAAGGAAAGAATATACATTGAGACAATTACAGAAATGGAGACAAACACTCAACCAGACTGTGACAAAAACGAAGAATAGACAGGACTTGATCCTAAGGTTAAGTTCCATTGTGTACACACATTTTCTAATGTTAATAATGCTACCTCATGTTGATAATACTCAATCTCATTGGGGCATTAGTGACACTCATTTCAACAATTTAGTGATCTTTCCTATTTAACTCCGATATCAGTAGTTATTCAAACCAGCACACATCACGACATATAGGCACAACAGGCAATTATGTTGCATGCCTTGACAAAAGATATTTTTTTAACAAACATTGAAACGTGCTCTTGCTTTTTTCCTGCCTGATGTACCTAGGTAAAGCATTCCATTCACTAATTCCTCTAAATACCATTGTTCTTTTCATCGCATTGGTTCTTGCTCTGGGTAATATGAATTTCCCCTGTTCTTAATACAATATAAATGGGGTTTTGGTAGTTAGAATATTCCTATAGAATACCAGTAGAGAATACAAAAATCATTCAAATTTTAACTGTTAACCAGCTGAGCACATCATGCATTGCAATACCATTTGTTCTGATGTCACAATGTAGAACAACTCTAGCAGCTTTATTCTGTGCCACTTGAAGTTTCTTAATCTTATTCTTAATCTACAACAGGACAGTAGTCAATATTTGACAATATTAATGCTTATGTAACTTGTTTTTTGGATGTATTTAAGTATTTTAATGTATGTAAGTATTTCGCACACCTTTTAATTACAGAAATACCAGTAGCCATCTTTGTTATTGTTTTGTTAATTTGTGTAGATCATGTCAGTCTTTCATCCAGAGTAACTCCCTGGAGTTTTGTCTCCTTGACCTGGTTTACTTTTACATCATTGATCATAATATTTAACGGTTTAACGGTTCACATTTAAGCTTATGATTATATTCATAAGCATAAACATTTTTACATTTCTGTTTTACAGGACTTTGATTCCTGGTTCGACACAAACAACTGCCTGGGAGACCAGAAGCTTGTGGAACGTCTGCACACTGTGAGTCCACCGGTCCCGTTCCCTCACCCCACGAGTGCACACTAAAACCCTCCAGTCAACGTTCAGTGATGCTCATTCACCGTCCAGTTTTGTCAAGTGACCACCTTCCGTCCTGCCTTTTAGGTCTTGCGTCCTTTCCTGCTGCGTCGTATCAAAGCTGACGTGGAGAAATCTCTGCTGCCCAAGAAGGAGGTGAAGATGTATGTGGGGCTCAGTAAAATGCAGAGAGAATGGTAGGTTTCATCTGGCTTCCGAAGGGCGTCCATTCTAAATAATTTAAGAAATAAGAATATTCTGAGGATTCTTAATTGGGGCTTTGAGAGAGACAATGTGTATCCCTTTATGGGTAATGCATAATAAAAAATGAGTTATGTATAATGTTTTGAAAGTGTTTTGAGTGTTTTGAAACCTACTTGTATTAGTAAAATCTAAAGACTAGCACATCCTACACATTTCTGCCATTCCCTTATGTCTTACTTGGCTAATATCAATACTTCAGTGGACTAGGTCTGCCCTGCACATTAAAGTCACACAAGCTGTGGGTTTGTTGTTCACATCACAGGCCATGATTGTGTTTGACTCTTCTGGAGTGTTTTACATTTACATTTATGCATTTAGCAGACGCTTTTATCCAAAGCGACTTACAAAAAGAGGATAACAATCAAGCTACATAGCAGAAACCTTAAGGAGCATAGTGCTAGGGAATAGTGCTTCAGTTCATTTTAGTGCTAGGTTAGAAGATGTTCTCTGAATAGCTGGGTCTTTAAGAGCTTTTTGAAGGCCTCCAGAGATGGTTTTAAGCCTTCAAAGTCAGCCATCAATGAACTAATTGTACTGTGTTTGTCCTGGCCAGGTACACAAAGATCTTGATGAAGGACATTGATATCCTCAACTCAGCGGGTAAGACAGATAAAATGCGTCTGCTGAACATCCTGATGCAGCTGAGGAAGTGCTGTAACCACCCGTACCTGTTTGACGGGGCCGAGCCCGGGCCCCCCTACACCACCGACCTCCACCTGGTGGTCAACAGCGGCAAGATGGCCGTGCTGGACAAGTTGCTTCCTAAGATGAAGGCTCAAGGTAAGGAGCAGGAACTATAGCTACGTGTCAAGGTATCTCAAGTAATCGATCTGTACTGGTCCAGTATTCAATAGCATCAATAGCACGGGTCCAGTATTCAATAGCATCAATAGCACGGGTCCAGTATTCAATAGCATAAATAGCACGGGTCCAGTATTCAATAGCATCAAGTGTCTGGATCCAGGGAAACTGACGAGTACTTTCAGGTTTTCGTAATCAAATTTTAGTATTTAGTACTAACATTATTAACATTTAGTATTTTCTGTGAAATGCTGGAAAAAATGCCAACCACTGTTCAACCTTTAGGTTCCAGAGTGCTCATCTTCAGTCAGATGACCAGGGTGCTGGACATCCTGGAAGACTATTGCATGTGGCGTAACTATGGTTACTGCCGTCTGGACGGACAGACACCTCATGAAGAGAGACAGGTACTTGTTTTTGTGTTTTGTTTTTAGAAGAATTAAAGAAATGAAATATTATTCTAGTATTTTATATATTATATCATTAATCGTAGTCTTATTTTGTCTTGGGGATATAATTTCTCCTCCTTCCTCCCAGATCTCCATCAATGCCTACAATGAACCAAACAGCAGCAAGTTCATCTTCATGCTCAGCACCAGGGCTGGTGGCCTGGGCATCAACTTGGCCACGGCCGATGTGGTAATCATCTATGACTCTGACTGGAACCCACAGGTGGATCTCCAAGCTATGGTCAGTACAGATAACACACTCAGGTGGTGCGTTTTACCTTCATCTAACCTCATTTGTATTTGAGCATTAACTGTGCTTGAGGCATTTTTACTGAAAGTGCTGTGGAGGTTCTGCGTAGCTCATCGTTTTTTCCCCCCGCTCTCCTCTGTTCTAGGATCGTGCTCACAGGATTGGTCAGAAGAAGCAGGTGCGCGTGTTCCGCTTCATCACTGAGAACACCGTTGAGGAACGCATTGTAGAGAGAGCAGAAATGAAGCTGCGCCTGGACTCCATCGTCATCCAGCAAGGTACATGCACAGGCGCAGGCACATCTTCCTCTTGCATATGATTGCAAGCATATTCAGGGCATCATGCATGCATGCTTGAGACACACAGGCACATACATCCGCATATAAATGCACATATATTTCCACATGTACAAGTTGTACATATCATTGCATCAGAGATGTGGGTCCATGTGGGTTTTACTAATCCAACTGCAGAAAGCAGGCCCAGTACAAAAACACAACTTGTACATGTTCACGGGGTGCATGACGGCCACTTTGAAGAACCTGTTTTTGCTCACCAACTCAGCCTGGTTGCAGAAAATTGTGTCCAAATCGTCTCTTGCTCTCTTTCGCTCGCTCAGGTCGCCTGGTGGACCCCAACATGAACAAGCTGGGCAAAGATGAGATGCTGTCCATCATCAGGCATGGTGCCACACACGTCTTTGCCTCCAAGGAGAGCGAGATCACTGACGATGACATTGATGAGATCCTCGAGAGAGGAGAGAAGAAGGTATGAGCTTCCCTGCTATATCTATGGGAGTTTCACATGAATAGTCTATGGGCTGATAAACTGCTACTTCCATCAACATGGAATTGCTCTTGTATAGTTACTTGTCTAGTTCGAGTTAGATCGTATATTGATCTTTCTCCGGGGACTCTGGAGAGAGGTTGTGTTAAGCGCTTTGTGACATGCCTTTTGTAAAAATGCGCTATATAAATAAAATTGAATTGAATTGAATTGAATTGTGTCAACAGTGTCCGCTGTCGTTTCCAAAACTATAAGCTAATGATTGAAGCCACAGCTGAGTTCTCTAGTGGTCTGCTGGAGCTAATGGTTAATATCCAGTTCCTCATACCCTGTGTCTGTCTCCATCAGACTGAGGAGTTGAAAGAAAAGTTGGGCAAACTTGAAGAAGGCTCCCTACGGAACTTCACCATGGACACGGATAACAGTGTGTACAACTTTGAAGGGGAGGATTACAGAGAGAAGAAAAAGGTATGTTTGCTTGCGGAGGATGGTTGTGCATCAACACCGAGGAGGCTTGTGATGTAGCAAAGGTGTAGGTGTTCACTCAGTAAGGATTTGGTAAACATGACGACGTGTAATTTCACTGTTTTATACACCTGTAAAATGTATGTATATGACGTTAAACTTACTTTATTCCTGAGCTGTTTGTTCATACTCTATTTCCAGGTCATCACAAACTGGATTGAGCCCCCTAAGCGTGAGAGGAAGGCTAACTACGCTGTGGATGCCTACTTCAGGGAGGCACTGCGAGTCAGTGAGCCAAAAGCCCCCAAGGTCAGGAGTCCAGCTCTCAATGGGATTCATCTGCATGTTTGAGTAATGACACTCACAGCAGTGGGAGTTTTGACTGAGAAATGTTTTTATTTTCTTAGGCTCCCAGACCTCCCAAGCAACCCAATGTTCAGGACTTCCAGTTCTTCCCTCCGAGACTCTTTGAGTTGTTGGAGAAAGAGATCCTCTTCTACAGGAAAACCATTGGCTACAAGGTACTGCTCCCCGTACTCTGATTTCACATTCCCGTTGTGATGCGTGTTCCAGATAGTCGGGATGTTTTCGTTTAAAGGACGAGTTGGTCTCCAATTGAGTTTGATCGAGATCAAAAATAGTGTGGGGGCGATAGTGGCGTAGTGGCTGTAACCGTTGTACCCTTGAGCAAGGCACTTAACCCCAAGTTGCTCTATGGGAGACTGGCCCTGAAGCAATTGATGGTTGACTAAATATAAGTCGCTTTGGATAAAGGCTTCTTGTAAGTGCAATAACGTAATGTAATGTAATGTAATGGGTGACGTTGGGTTTGCTCTCAGGTCCCGCGCAACCCAGACCTGCCCAACTCAGCCCAGGTGCAGAAGGAGGAGCAGGCCAAGATCGACGAGGCCGAGCCGCTGACTGAGGAGGAGCTGGAGGAGAAGGAGAACCTCCTCACTCAGGTAACCACGGCAACGTGCTGTGTGCTCCATACACATCAGAGACGTGAGAGACGGGGGCTCAAGAGACGTAGCAGCAAATGCAGATTTGCATTAAGCACATTCACTCTTGTTTTAGGGATTCACCATCTGGAACAAGCGCGATTTCAACCAGTTCATCAAGGCCAATGAGAAATGGGGCAGAGACGACCTTGAGAACATTGCCCGAGAGGTTGAGGGCAAAACCCCAGAAGAGGTCATGGAATACTCTGGTATGTGTGTGTGTGTGTGTGTGATCTTTAAAGTGTATTGTGCATTTTGCTCCTAGGTTACATTGGACTATTAAGCTCCTATATGAGATCTATGGTCTCAATAGATGCAAAACTGTCTGCTTCTGCAAACAATAACACATAAAATATCCAATGAGTTCATTGATGTCCCGTCATGTTGAATGTCTTAAGTGATGCTAATGCATAAGCATTTGTATATTGTTAGGTGTTTTACATCATTAAAATTTCAAATATCATAAAAGTCGTGGAAAAGTCTTAATGTTGTCTTTGAACTTTGCAACTACTGGTTTAATTACTAAGAGAGTGTGTGTGTGTGTGTGTGTGTGTGTGTGTGTGTGTGTGTGTGTGTGTGTTTAGCTGTATTCTGGGAGAGGTGCAATGAGCTGCAGGACATTGAGAAGATCATGGCCCAGATTGAGAGAGGAGAGGCCAGGATCCAGAGGAGGATCAGCATCAAGAGAGCGCTGGACTCCAAGGTGAGGCTACGCTCCACATCTCACAGATCAGCAGCATCTTCTTCGTCCCGCTCCTTGTCGGACGTCCAGTCCAACCTCTTGCTTGTCTCGTGACAGATCGGCCGCTACAAGGCGCCCTTCCATCAGCTGCGCATCTCCTACGGCACCAACAAGGGCAAGAACTACACGGAGGAGGAGGACCGCTTCCTGATCTGCATGCTGCACAAGTTGGGCTTCGACAAGGAGAGCGTCTACGACGAGCTGCGCCAGTGCATCCGCAACTCCCCACAGTTCCGCTTCGACTGGTTCCTCAAGTCCCGCACTGCCATGGTGAGCAAGGGAGCCTGTGGGAGGCCAGCGCTGACTCAAATGTAGTGGTCGGAGACTAGTGCAAGGGAAATGTTTGTTTGTTTGTTTGTTTGTTTGTTTGTTTGTTTGTTTGTTTTGTTTGTTTGTTTGTTTTGTTTCAGTTCAGATCATTTTGTCTCTAGTGTTTGTTTGAGTATTACAGCCCCTTTGTTGTCTTTTTCATAGTGTATTCAGGGGGCAGAAAGCTGCTGTAGCTAGCGATATAATAACAGAACTGCAATTATTTTAGGAAAATAAGGAAAATCTATTTGGACATAGAACCCAAGTTATAAATGGACCAATACAAAGGGTTACATGCAGACTACCAAATGATGGCATGGATTCCATTTAACTGCAGGAATTTTCAGACTGCTCTCAGGATTGGGAAAAATGTCTGGGCCCGTGTTTAGTTATTTTCTTTCATCGTGCACATTCGCACACAGAGGCGGATGTCCTTAACTAACCGCTGGCCGTGGGTGTTCAGAATCTGCATAAATGAGCCATGTCAGCGAACCCCGGCTGTGATGGAACCACTAGATTATACAAGCAGCCTAAATCCTGGCACATGTAACAAGCACCTGAAGTGACCCGTCACCAGCCCCTCATCAGCCAGCCCTCCTCTGGAGCTTCTTGGTGCCCTTTTAAAAAGGCTTTTTCAAACACAGGAAGAGACTGTGGTTAGGAGCTGCAGTTAGCTTTTTTTAAAGCCTGTTGCTGTTTAATTTCGACTCGACTGAACGCTGATGATTATCCAAGTTGCAATGTGGATATGAGCCATTATTTCATTAGCTTCCGCACCCTGCTTTGCATCCCCAGCCAATCAATAAGTGTCAGTCAGCGTAAGTTGTTTTCTCCCGCAGGAGCTGCAGAGGAGGTGCAACACACTGATTACGCTAATTGAGCGTGAGAACATGGAGCTGGAGGAGAGGGAGAAGGCAGAGAAGAAGAAGAGGGGCCCACGCACATCTTCAGTAAGCACACACACACACACACACACACACGCAAGTATATACTTGATCCAAAAAAAAAGAATGTGTGATCAAGAAAACTTGAGTTTATTCAATTTGTGTGGTGCTTTAAAAGCGTGCAGTCACATGCTTTGTAGACCTCATGCAGCCATGCTAGCGCCACGTAGTGTTTCCTCTTGCGCTCTACATCCCATCACATGTTGCTGCAGTAAAACCCAGGTTAATTGATTTGCTTTAGCTTGGGCTTCTTAACTTGCTTCTAATTTTATTCAACTGGTCAGTTGGTGAACATAAGACTCTTGACAAGCCATTATTAGTGAAGTTCACCGAAAGCACCTGCCCACAAGGGAGACAGGGTGTCCAGGCTGACTGACTGCAGACGCTTTGCACAAAGTGAAACGTGTTTGTGTCTGGTGCTGAAAGCCACCATTATGCACAGATGATAAACATGCGTGACCATTGATATAATGTATAATATCAACAAAAACAAAACAACAATTGAATGTGTGATCAAGAAACCTTCAGTTCATTCTGTCTGTGTGGTGCTAAAAGCCGCCGTCATGCACAGAGGATAGCAGAGAGTTTGCGTGTGTTCATATTTTCCATCCCTCTTTCTCGTCCCTCTCTAGGCCCACAAACGCAAGGCTGAGGGCACTCCAGACAGCCGTGGTCGGAAGAAGAAGCTGAAGCTGTGAGCGTGGCGCGGCGCAGGAGTTATCTGTCCGAGGGGCTAGGAGGGGGGGGGGGACTCCCGTCTCTCTTCCCCAGCATGGCAGCGGGGCCAAAGGCTGACGTTGGGGGACATGTTTGTTAGATGTACTCGTTACGGGTTCCGCTCGTGTACTGTACCAGATCGTATTGCTCAAACCTGCTTCACAAGAGTAGTGTATCGTCGGTAGGGAGTAGTGACAGGACTGCCCCTCCCCCCATCCTTTTAGTCATGTAAGCTCAGTCTCCAGCTCTGCAGATGTCTGCTTTGTTTTGTATTTTTCTTTTAAGTACCCCATCTTTTTTTAAACTGTTATTTGTGAGGTAAGAAAATAGATGTATTTATGCCTGTTGGATATGTACCGCATTCCAGTACCTGTATTGTATTGCATTTTTCCCTCGTTTTTCTTTATATTGTAAGAACCTACCTACTTGAGTAGCGTAGAACCTCTTTTTTTTTTTTTTTGAACGTGTCACTAATAAACACCCTTTTGTATATGTGTGTGGAGATTTAGTTTTAGTTAAAGGAAGCGTGTATGAGGGATTATCTGCCACCCTTGAAGGCTTTTGAGCTCAGAGTTTGTTAACGGAGCTGATGTTTACTGTAGAAGTTTGCCTACAGTTTAAGGGTGTTCGTCCTAACCTTCAAATGAATGTGAAATTTGGCACTCCACTCATCGTCTCCTTACAGTATATTCAGCTCTGCAGTACCCTCTGACATGGCCGCTGCTGCATGTGCCATCTGAAGAAAGTCCCCCATCTTTTGTAGTGAAATGGGGTACATTTACGGTCTCCAAAAAACGCATCCTCTCTAAAAGCAGCCACTGCATTTAGGCGACGTCTCATTCTAGTTTAAAAGCATTGACTATGATAAAAAGTGACATGGTTGATGCAAAACAACTTGATTGCTGATTATTATTTATTTATTTATTTTTATTTTTTTTTTAAGTCATTTAGACCAGCATGTCTTGGTGGCCAGGGATTCATTTAATTCTGAACATAAAGCACCTTGACTGGAGTTGGATAAGAATTTAATGTTTAAGTTTAGTTATGACCAGATACAATAATAGGCTGTCGAATGCCTCAGTTGTTTTGGAGGTGGGGATGGGCTAGTGTAGCAAATTGGAAAAACAGGGTTTCTGAATTTAAAAATGTTTTTTTAATTTTTTAAACAGTACAATATTGTGCAGTAGGTCTTCAATACATCTACTGTATATTTTAGATATAGAAACAAGCGTTGATCTGCAAGCAACATGGACATTACCTGACTACCAAACCTACATTCTGGGATGAATGGAGTTTCCATCACGCATTTCAACTCTGTTGTTAAAAGTGCCCAATAATTGGCGAGTTGGCGCACTCAAGCAAGGATGGAGATAAGTAGGCCTACGAGTTCATGTGATAACTGTCTAAAGAGTTATATTTCCCTGCTGTAAACACGGGAGCTTTCAAGTGAGGTGCACGTCAGGCGACGCGGACGCTTTACTAAATAGGTTTGCCGTTTGCGGCGACGCAGGCTGTCGGCGGAGTAGCATAAATCCAGCTTTAGAGCATCATGTTGGGGTCTGGACAGAACAACTCAACATTAATTCATTCGCTACTTGAATCTGTCTAGAACTTCTGGGAAAATAAGACAAATGTCTACTGTAGGCCTATTTGTAAAGTGTTTCACGGACCCCACTTTAGAGACAGCAAACATCTTTATGTAGCGTAATCTACTGCTCACAGAATTTCGAAAGTTGAAGAGTTAATGCTCATGATACATTATCAAGAAAACCAGCATGAATTATACATAATCTATTGAAATTCGCTAGATGTCACTGTTGTCTACCTTAAAATACGCCTCACTCAAGAAATGAGTTGGAAAAAAAATTAGGCATCAGAAAGCGTTACTGCTCGCACACGCCTACACTTGGGGTCCTACCAACTTGTCCATCCTTCCACAGCCCCTCAGTTACACCCATTAGATTATTCTACACACATATTGTCATAGTGATGCATAAGATGACGTCTTTGGACATTTATTCTGCTGACAGAAAAAATGTCAGCCATAATCCATATAACACACACACTGAAATGTGATGTAAACTGGCCAAAATCATCTCCTTCTGTCCATCCATGCTACTACTACCACCTCTGCTGAGACTCATCCCTACCTTCCACCGCCTGTTTCTGCATTGCTAACCTCCTGGGTGGACTGCGTCCAACTCCACAGACGACCCGGACGTGATTGATCCAGCCTCCAGTTGGCCTTGCATGCTGCTCCTACACTGCCAGGACTTCAGGTATCCAATGGCTTGACTGCTTTTAATGATGTGACTATTATGATGTTATATTAACACTATAGATTTTATGACGTGGGGCTACATCATGGGATTATTATTGTGCTATGGTTATCCTGAGTCAAGACCTCATTAATTCCAATCACCATTGAAGAGACTGAAAATTTACAACGTTGCATGACCCTTGCTGTGTTGGGCCGGGCTAACCCAAAATTTCTTCCTAAACCACAAGATGAAAATGAAATAGGGAGTTTTTCCTTGTCCCTGTGGCTCATTGGTGTTGTCTTCAATTTCGCAAACAGAGTCAGTCTGACAAACCTGCCATTAAAGAGCATTTCTGTTCCCAAAAAAGTGGGAACAAATGAGAAACAAGCTTCATTCCCACGGCTTACGAGCTGGGATGAGTGACCAGGAGCTTGGATTCCGGTGAGGCTGGAATTCAACCGACCCCCCCCCCCCCCCCCCTCTTTCAGCTCTTTCCCTGTGACCCCCCCAGCATTGTCCAAAAGTCCCCCAGGTACTGCCCCCGTCCAAGAAACACTGGGTTACAGTTACTTTTCCACCAAAGACAAACCTGTTAGTGTTTGGGGAAGGGAAAGCACTCTTGGATTTATGAGTGTGACAGTCTTCCAATTTATTTCTCCAATACAGCATATGCTGTCGGCTAGCTCAGCTTGACAGCCATATTTTTATGTCATGAATCCATATTCAGTCAACACATCAGGATTTATACTGAGCTCCATCTGTTTGGGGCAATGTAGCGATGCTGATTGCATTAGGCTCTGTGATTACTGGATAAAGGGCTTAATTAGAGTAGATTTTAAAACAGGATGTAATGAACGCTGTGGTGTTGAGGGAGGCAGTAATTGGCAGTGCTTGCCCTACCCAATAGGTGCTAAAAGAGACGAAAACATGCAGATGCTTTTTGCATTGGGTTGCTAACTCACGCCACTGCATTTGCTGGCAAAGTTGATCAGTTTGACCCATTTTCATGTGTGTCATGTGAGGCCTCTGTCGGTAGAGCGCTGGGCTTTTTACTCTCCACCGCCCATTGGTAACGTATGGTTTCATGCTGTTAGAATGTATAGTTGGTGTAAATTGCTTTGGACAGAAATGTTAGCTAAGTGCCTACAGCTCAAACAGCAATAAAACGACACACCTCGTTCAGACCTCTGTCCCACACACACACACACACACACACACCAGCACACAGACTGTTGAAAGTGTTGTTTTGATAAAATCTGTCATTAGGTGTTAAGGAAGCAGATTGGAGCCTGACCTTCAATGGCCAATGAATTCTGTTCAGCATTAACCACACTTAGCAATAACTGTCAGCCAATTAAACTAATCTGAGAACACAAATCCATCTGATACAAAAAAAGGAACAAAAAACATGGCTACTTCTACATAGCCAGGGGCTTTCAGTGACTTGGAAAAGAATCCCTTTTTAATATTCAACAGTTGCACAGCTCACACACAGACACACACACACACACACACACACACACACGCGCGCAAATAAATTGGCCTAAGTGAAGTAATGAAGCCATCACAAATAAATTTGAATGAGGCTATTGATTCCATATGCAACGTTTTGCCACAGGACCTCATCCACTGTATTGACTTGTTAGAGTAAAACTACGGTAGAGGAGTCTCATGGGCATTGACGCTATGTCATATTCTAGAGAGTGTTGTCATTTCTATGACAAGGTCACAGGTTTTTAGTTTCCAAGGCAACACATAGGCTACAAAAATCTATGAACAGGCTGCATGGTGATGTAGAAGTTAATGGCATTTCCTCTTCCTGGATAGAGCCTCTTCACCCCCTCTTGTCCCCCTCCTGATGCTTTAGATCCAGACACAATGAATCAGTCCCTTCCGCCCATCATCCCACCATCATCATCGGCCTAACTGTCCCCATCAGCCTGGTCTCTGTCTGTACATGTCTGTACAGAAATAGCCTTGATATTGATGCTTGATATTGCTGGTGTCTAAATGCAGCAACAGCTTGAGTCGTACCACCTAACTAGTTTCAAGTACTAGTATGAGAGAAAGGATTTTTGAAACTTTTAATAAAACCTAAAACATTAAAGTAGTAGAGTTGAGTAGATCACATTTACATAGCTAATGCCAATCTTGTTTAGTCTCTTTCTCCACAAGATCATAAAGGTGAAAAAAGCATCGCTGTGAAAACAGGACAAAAGACCATGAATTAGATCATGTACACATTATCTCTCTCTTTGTCTGTCTCTTTCTCTCTCAACACACATCTGTCTCTCTCTCTCTCTCTCTCTCTCTCTCTCTCTCTCTCTCACTCTCTCTCGCTGTGTCTCACACACAGCAGGAGATACATTCCATCACACTCCGACACACTCACCCATGCATGTTCCCAATTCCTTATCACCAATTCAGATAAAGCCGTTTCCTCGGAAACCCCTCCACCGTGGCCCTTGCGGTGGCACCGGCGCATTCTAATCAGGTGCATGGTGTGTTATCGCGCCGGCCTGGAGGATTGATAAGTCACGGGGGAGGCTGCGTCGGACGCCCCGCCACTGTCTTAGGCAGCATTTGAGTAATGGAGCAGCAAGTCCCCCAGCTCTTGCTCAGCCCCTGCTACTGGAATGGTGATGAGCCTGTGTTAGGGGTGGGCAATATAGACGATATATACCGTATGCAATATGCATTTGGCCAATGATAGAGATTTTGGGTCATATCGGCATACCGTGATAGGCACATTGCGTCTCCACAACCATGTGAAAAAATGTTGACCTGTAGCTTCACCTTATTGATAGCACCTTTTCATTCTTACCACAAAACTGTGTAAGAGCCTATAAATTGAACATCTACTGTTTGACACAAATGCAGCTTACCAGTTTACTTCTGTGTGAATTTGAGAGTCCAATATAAACACCTCCGAACGATGACTAAACAACTGTTGTACGTATTGACTTTATGCTATGGTAACCATTAAGAAACTGTTATGCTGTAAGTTACATACCAAAGTATACCGTGATATATATCATCTACCGTCTATGGTTCAAAATATATCGCAATATAGATTTTAGACTATATCGCCCACTCCTAGCCTGTGTGATTGTGAGGGGCGCTAGCTAGCTGCTATACAGCAAGAGCCTGTGTGATTGTGAAGGGCGCTAGCTAGCTGCTATACAGTAAGAGCCTGTGTGATTGTGAGGGGCGCTAGCTAGCTGCTATACAGCAAGAGGCAGCTTTAGCAGGGTTAGCAGCGCCGGGCCTTCTCTGCATGTGCTCCACTCCGTTGCTCATTGTGTTTTTCTTGTCTGTCTTGTCTTTGGCTTCATCTCCTCTTCGATGCCAGTTTTTTACATCCTGTCACTACCTCCTCCCGACATTCCTGCTCAGCTCAGCCTGCTTGACAAGCTTGAATCACCATCGCTGGCCTGGTTTTAATTGGCTGGTAAAAGTTGAATGTGTGTGAATGTGTGAGAGATTGGGCTGAATCTATTCCAAACTCTGAAGGCCTGAAGTGAAGTGTGTGGGAAGTGTTTAAACCTGACTGCCCTTTCTCTCCCTTTCAGGACCCCTTTAAACTTTTACCACCTCCTGTGGCTGTTGTGGAGTGAGACGGCCTGTAATGAGTGCTTCTGCTAGTAGTGTTACTGAGGCAGCTTGGCCTGGAGGATGGCAAGTGGGCTCAGCCATTTAGTTCTCATCTAAGGAAAGAGAGCTGCCTCTTCACTCGGAAGGGTTTTCAGTAAAAGATCTTTTCTCTGATTTTGGGTTATGTTTATTAATACTGTGTGGGAAACTAGTACAGATTGGATGTTTTTAATGGATGTTTTTTAAAGAAACCAAAGCATTGAAAGAACACAAGCAACACTGAATGCTGTTTTTAATGCTGTTTGCAGCCGCATGCTGTCCCCAAATCAAACAAACCCCAACAAAACTGAATGATACTAAAATTCTGTTTATTAGATTGTCAGCCAACATAACTCTAGCTTATCACTGGTTCATTTATAATAATTACTTAGAAAAACTCTCTATGGCCATAGTTAGGTTACCTAGTGTACCGTTACGGCAACTGTTCTGGGGCCACATGTGGCTCGCGGGTCGCCAATTGGATAGGCCTGCTGTAAAACATGGTGTGGTTTGCAACAGCAAGAATAGCTGATTGCCTACATGTATTAGGATTTGTGCACACACACACACACTCATGACACAACCCCAATTAACACCTGTCTAATCAAGAGACTTCATTACCCTGATGAAGGTGTAAGCCAAAGCGTTGGTCAAATAAATCAGAGTACATTACAATTCTGAGTGTGCCATTGCATTTTCCCCTTGATTAACAATTACAGACAGTGTCAGTTTAACAGCATAGGCACACAACCACAGTTCAAACACTCAAACAGTCACAAAACTTGAAGCTGACAAAGACTTTAGGAGCAGGAAGAAAGAAATGGTTTGGTTTTGGTTTGGTTTCTCCCCCTTGTTGATGATGCAAGTGGGGGAAGGCCTGTAGGGAAGCGTGCTGAGGAAGGCAACTATCCTTCTGTGTCCTGAAGTGGCGAGAGTGCAGGTGACCCTATCATGTCTTTTCATTTTGCTACAGAAAGAGGAAGATGAAATTGGCAATCATCCTGCTGCAATGCTCTCGTGCTTCCCCCCAGCTCCTCAAAAACACCCTCTGCCATAGCACCTGAAGCTGGGCTTTAGGGATGCTATACTCACAAATAGGGCAAATGAAGGTTGCCTATGTTTGTTTGTTTTTTAAAATGTACTGTTGCAGTGCAGACTGTGGACGAGCACTCTTGGCAGTACTGAGATGAGGTGTTCTCATCCTCGCCTCGCCTTGTCCTTATGTGGGCGTCACATGATGCATTCGCTACCTTCACTCGGAGCAGTTTGTAGGTGAAGATTAATACATATTGCCTAATTCACAGACATATTGCTTCATGTGTGACAATAAGGTGTAAATGGGACGGTGTCCTCTCCCTTGAACCGGGTTACTTTATTAATGATCTCGGCTCTTAATTTATTGTCCCAGTCCCTATAGAACCCAAGGCCTGTTGGTATAGGCAACATAGAGACCCAGCTAACAGTTTCATGACTGTGAGGTCATCCACATATTACAGTGATCACAGAAGGAGGCAGCTGTGAATCTAGACTATGGATGCAAATGGTGCAGTTGGATGTTTAAAGGGGAAATCCATTCATAGCCATGTTGTTTGAGGTCACTAAGTGCTGTCCGTTGGAAATTAAAAATGGAAACAACATCCACCAAATAGTAAATTGTGAGCGAACGCTAACTGAGGGGGCAAAAAACCTTTGTCAGGTTCAGTTTGTTCCCCATTAGTATCTGGTTGCTGTTCGGTTGCTGTTCGGTTGTTTCAAATTGTTGGTTCTTTTGTCTGCCGACAGCACTTAGTAAATTTAAAGAACAGGACTATAAATTGGACTATAAATTGATTCATATCAAGTTTCTTCTTTAAGGCTGTCAAATAGGATGAATCGGAAAGTTTAGCTTTGCATTAAGTGACAATGCTGAGATTTTGCTCGACACTTTCAGAGTCTTTGTGTAAAAGCCTTCAATGTCATGCTGTATTGATGTCAGGATATATTTGGGATATATCAAACTTTCTTTTATGTCTCTAGGTTTGTCACATGATAGAGCACCTAGGATCCAGAATGACGGGGGAGGATGAGGATAATGTAACAGAATATAAAGTAACGACAGGGACCAAGCTACAGAGAAAGACGTGCAAAGTTAGACTTGAGTTTGGTTTCCATATGGGTTGCTTTGAAGGTGTGTGAGTCATAGCTGTGACTCTCATGTCAGTTTGAGCATTTTAGGATAATTATCTGGGCTTCAGTGGGTCACTGTAGTCTTATCAGA
>JAGFZM010005264.1:49349-53100 GCA_017657215.1 Limnothrissa miodon | reverse complement strand
CCGGTGCGTAGACTCATAGCTTGGCATTCAAACTGGGGAGCCTGGATATGAGCCTTAAAAACGGTTCACACAGACAAACTTAATGCCGTCAGATCACAGAGCTCCTCGGCTGGAATTGCAGTCTGTCATCAAGTTTCGGAGCGGTCCTACGTGGTTAGGATCTGTGGGGTTCAATGAGAAGGATTTTGGGGTGGGACGACCGGATGGAGCTGGCTTGTTGGGGTCAAACTGGTTGGGACCTTATTGCACTCGGGGAGAAGGAGGAAATGGAGAATCTCTGGGTGGTTCTGGTGGTACCAACAGGAAATGACCTCAGTATGAGTTTGGGTTTTCTTTGCTGCTGCGTTGATTCCTTTGGTATGGTGAAGAACCCTCTCTTTATACTGTCATTCGGCCTGTGGTTTGTGTGTGTGCGAGTGTGCATGTGTACGCGAGCGTGTGTGTGTGTGTGTGTGTGAATGTGGCTGTGTGTAGTGTAAATGTGTATGCTTATACTGTAAATAAAAGATTGTAAACAATATGAATGCAAATATATTGACATGAATGTATGTTTATGCAAGTGTGTGTTTCTGTGTGCGTTGGTCATGAACTGTGTCTTAAATAACCACTGTGATGTTGGGTGTTTATTTTAGTTAGAGATGCCAGAGACCTCAGTTATTCTGATACGTAGCCACATCCCACGCTGAGACGGAAATAAAGATGGGAGGAGTCTTTGCTCTCTTCTTCTCTCCCGCTATCTACCCCTTTTCTACCCCTTGCACACTTACTCAATAGCTAACATTTCTTCCTCTCTTCCTCTCTTTTTCTCTCTATATCTCTTTTCCCCTCACATAACAGTTCTCTTTTGCACACCCATCTTTTCCCTATTCCCCTCTTCCTCTTTCTTAGTCTCTTTATTTCTCTCTCCTCCCCTCATCTTTTGTGCATCCATCTTTTCCTGATCCCTCTGCTGCTCTCTCCGCCTCTTTCTGTTTAATCCACTCATGAGTTCCTGTCTGCACCCTCTTCTTTCATTATCTCTCGCTCTCTCCTTCTTTGGTAAGTTATGTTAACCCCTCTGTTCTCTCTCTTTCTTTCCCTCTCTCTCTCTCTCTCTCTCTCTCTCTCTTTCTCTCTCTCTCTCTCTCTCTCTCTCTCTCTCTCTCTCTCTCTCTCTCTCTCTCTCTCTCTCTCTCTTCCCTGGAGCTTTCACTTAATCTGTCTGTCCTGGTGCATGAAAATATCCCATCCTGGCTAGAGCACGGAGATGAGGGAGATCGGCAACGTATCTGGCGGCTTCACCAATCAGCAACTTTTGGCCAGAATAAACCACTCTGTACACATGTAACTTGCTGTAGCATTGGTAGATAAGTCACAGGCAGGCATTTGGATTGGGCCAGACGTGCCACCTAACAAATCCAGCAGCCCTAAACGAAACGGCATGAACCGTTGTTTATGTTTGTGTCATAGGATGAGAGTGCAATTTTATGGTGTTGTTGTTGGTGGGAATAGATGACTTTCTTCAGGGGGCTTAAAAACAGAAAGAGTTGGAGATGTGGTTGCACTCAGCTTGAGTAATCACTGCAACAGTTTTCAGGGTAATGACACCATAAACTAATGTGTGTTTCAGGCCTGGAATTTAGCCATTTTAGGCACAAGGTTGTTTGTCTTTTGATGGGGCAGTTTTTTATGGGTCACATTATTCAATTGAATCAGTATTTAGGCAGAAATACTAGATCACGATGTGAAGGCTGCACTTTGATTGAGTGTGAAGCCACATTCATTTGGTGCATGTAGGATAAAAGACAAACTCCTGTAGAGCACCAAGGGTACACTGGCCTAAAAACACGCAAAGACCATACATTATGCCCAAGGTGAAGGGACAATTAAATTCCAGCCCTACTCTGTGTGTGTGTGTGTGTGTGTGTGTGTGTGTGTGTGTGTGTGATGTAAGCATTGTTAACACTATGTCTATCCAAAAGTTGAACTCTCAAATGCACATAATTCTCACACATTGCAATGTCTTTGGGGCTTCTTGGAAGTGATTGTAGTTTCGAGGCTGAGTCTCCTGTTTTAATTGAGGGAGACTTGTCCACATTCCAGAACCATTATGTTACAGTACGAATCACATCACTTTCCCTCGGGGAGATAATTAGACTTTTTTTAAACCACGTTGAAGCAGTTCACTTACTTTTAAATGCTGTAAAGACTAGGGCTGTTAACCCCCCATTGTCTTTGTAATAAAGTTCAAAGGCATCTCCTTGAGAAATAGGGAGCCACAAACTTGAAGTGACAGCACCAAATTAAAAACATTAAATGTCTAAATGAGTTGTACTTTTCTGCCTTCCTGGTACACTAATACAAGAATAGTCCATAGAATATCTGCATTAAAAAAAATCAAACTGAATAAGATGATCTCCATAAGCTGAAAAAGGATAAAAACAAACAGGCCCTTTTTACTTATTTAGACTCCCAATGGTTAAAAGGGTGTCCATTATTGGTACTGTGGTAACATGCTCCACCTCTACACCCACTAAAAAGGACAGAAATGCAAGACAGAAAGATACCCCCCCCCACACACACACACATACACACACAAACAAGGTTTAAACATGTTACTCTATCGTTACATGCTCTACCTCTTCACCTTTTAAAAAGGACTGAAAGACGCACACACACACACACACACACAGACACTGAACAACACTGAATTATGGTACTCTTTCATAGTTTGCACACTAATGTCATCTTGGAGCTAGCAATTCCTTTAAACGATCACCTTTAGCATCCCCCCGGCTAGCGGCTTGCTCTGACCCCCTTAGCACTAGCCTCCCGGTCTGGTGAGTGTCTGTAGTGTATCCCGCTGTATGTTTAGACCTCTGTAAGCCATCATCCGTCTTTCAGCGCGCTACTAAGCGGCCGTGTGCCTGCCCAGCGTCCCAATCAGGCACCGCCCTCCCTGCGTTAGCCTGTGATTAGCTCTCTGATTAGCTGTGATGGATGGCTGTGCTGCCGGGTTGGAGCACGGGCCCAGTGGGGGTTTTGAGTGCTTGGGTAGTGGAGAGAAGGGCCTTGTGTGGACACGTTGGTTCACTGTTTACTTCTTCTGTCACACTCTTGTCACACTCTTGTTTCTCCCAGTGTTTCAGTCATTCCCCAGCCCCCATCCTGTCTGTCAGGTCATTTTCTCGTGTAAATCCTCCTCCTATGTAAGTGTATATGTAAGCGTAAACTGCAATGAAACTCTGTTTTGCGCTGATTTACGCCCCCCCCCCCATGCTTGTTTTAGTAGTGTTACTGTAGTACATGACTGGCCATGTGTAAGCTATGCCTGCTGCGTTGATATATGTAGCACGTAAGGCTACTAGTATTGTATCCAGGCCGTAAGTCAGCCCAGCCAAGCCTGACAGTGTGCAGAGCTGTGCTGGTCTGTGTCAAAGCCAGCGGGCTCCACACATCTGTGCTCTGCTCGTTGGGTCTGTTTTGGATCTGGGGTGCCTGGAATCAGCCTGGCACAGATGGCTCCTCAAGGCTGTGGTCTGGACGGCTGATCCCAGGACAGTGGCAGCCGACTGGATCCTTCTAGGTGGTGTTTGTTTTCATTTGCAGACTCAGGGTGTGTGTGTGTGTGTGTGTGGGGTGTGTGTGTGTGTGTTTGCGTGTGTGTATTGTGTGTATGAGTGCCTGTGTGTGTTTGTGTGTGTGTGTATGAGTCTGTGTCTGTGTCTGTGTGTTCGTGTGTGTGTGTGTGTGTGTCAAGTGCTGTTGGTTT
>JAGFZM010005264.1:41849-46849 GCA_017657215.1 Limnothrissa miodon | reverse complement strand
CGAACTTGCCCTTTGTTGAGCTTCACACAGCTCAAATTTAATTCAATTCAATTCAATTTTATTTGAACAGTGCATTATAAAAAAGTCTCATAGCGCTTCACAGGGCAAGGAAAAAATCTCACAACAAATCTCCACAAATGACCAACTCAGGAGCAGACTTCAGAGTTTCTGAAATTTAAGGGTCTTTTTTTTCGGTTTGGTTTGCATGTTTTGAAGATCTGGTTTGTGCTGCCGAGTGTTTTTTTGCATTTATTTGAGCCTTTTGTTTCCTCGCTACTGGCAGCACGGAGAATGAGCACATTGTTTCGGGTCCTCCATCTCTCCCAGTAGGGACCCAAGCCTCCGCGTTCTGGCACCAGTTTTTGTCGGACGTGCACGCTGGCTAAAAAAAATGTGGCCTCTCGCTTTTTTTAAGCCTGTGAGAGAGTAGTAGGGAGGCACTTGAGATCACGTTGAGACTTTACCACTCTCGGCTCATCCACAGGCGTAAATTTGAAAGGGCCCCATAAAAGGACTCTTAAAGTCTTTGGGCCTGAGGCGATTTGGATGTGCCTGCTCCTTTGAATAAGTGGCATTTTAGGAAATTGGGTTGTTGGACTAGGTGGCTTGGAAGGAGATCAAGCAGGCCTTTTTTTGGTGAAAACTGAGCCTACTACAGAAGTGAGCTGACACCAAGTAGATGCATTCATTTCTTCAGTTTATACCAAGCTTGCACAAACACATACAGACACACACACACACAGTCACCACAAACACATACACAAATGCGTGCAGCATTACCTAAACTCATAAAGTCGCTTTGTGCTTCTCTTTACCACACATTAAGATGGGGGAGAACTCTGGTTCCTTGGCTAACACCACTCCAACTCCACTCTGGGCCCCTCCTTTTTCTCTTTGTCACTCTCTCTCTCTCTTTCTCTCTCTCTTTCTCACCCTCTCGCTCTCGCTCTCCCCCTCACTCGCTCCTTCTCCCTCTCTCTCATGATTAGAAACAGCTGTTGGTTGGACCCAGAGAAGGAGAGAAGGGAGAAGGGAAGAAAAAAAAGAAAGAAAGCGAGAGAGAGAGGGAGAGAGAGAGAGACAGAGAGAAGAGAGCAGACTTCTATTTTAGGATCAGACTCTAAGAATAGTCTCCAGGGTCCCCAGTAATGATGTGGAGCTTCTGATCCAGACTGAACCGGGTCAAACAGAACTCTCAGAACCTGGTAATCACTTGTGCTGGTTGCTGTGGACCTACAGTGCAGTAGTGGTCCGACCCAGTCTGCTGCTTTAACCCCATTGGTCAGTCAGACTGACCAATGAATGCGCAGAACGAAGCTGCCCGTCGATGCCTGTTTTCTCTAATACTAGTGCAGACTATAAGGATGCTACCCAAGCCCAACTGATTGAGTGATCTTGCCTCGTAAAAGCTGTGAGTTTTAAAACTCACAGTTTAAAAAACTTGCAGCCGTGACATCTTCACACTGCTCGCAATAGTATGGAATGTTTAATTTCGTCTCCAAAACGTCTCAAATGATGCATCGGTGGTCTCGCTGGGCTGGGCTTAACGCCGCATCAGGGACTCTGAGTAAATGCACCAACACATGGAAACTGCGCAAGCAGCTTATGCATTTGGGGTTTCTGTTCTGCTTACTTAGGTTGCTAAGTCTCTTAGGTTACTAAGCAGGGGTATTAGAATATAAGCCAACTGATTCAAGCCTCTGGGCAAGCGCAGGGGAACCACTCAAATTACATGAATAACATAATTTACATAATACATTGAATATTCTGGTTTCAATCAGTTTGTGCTGCAATGGTTTTCATTAAGGATGTCTAATACGTAAAGACACATGCAAAATCTACACCTGTCTTCTCTTGCATGTGTACAATAACCACATGTATTGGCATTTTATTTGCCATTGACAATAAATAATCCAAATTATTACCATAAAGATCAATGCATTCCATGTCAGGTAAAAACATGATTAGATTTCAACATTTGAGTGCCTTATACAGAAAAATGTACTTAATTAATAATGTATGACTCTGACAATGTATACTCTTGCTAGTTAAACTATGCTATAACTAATAGTTATATATTGACATTGTCGGACTTGAATGGAAATGCACCTGGAGATGCAGGCGGTCCTAAGTGATTGAAATGTACAGTGTGCAGATGTTTTTATATTGCTGGGAATCTGTTTTTTGTACCCTATGAAAGAGACACGTAGGTAGACTGTGACTGCATAGACACACACACACACACACACACACATACACACACTGTATCTGTGTGTTTGTAGCCTGTGACTGTATCTAGTGTTGACCTGGAGACCCATCTGTGTTGTTGTTGTTGTTGTTGTTGTTGTTGTGTACTGTAGGGCATCTTGTGAGAGGCCACGTGCAGCCGAGCTCAGTGTTTACGCAGGCACAAGCAAACTCTCAGCTTGTGCAGGCAGCTAGTGTTTGTTTATGTGTGAGAGAGAGTTTGTGTGTGTGAGAGAGAGAGAAAGAAAGAGGTTATATTTAGATTTCTCGGTTCTTTCTGACATGTTTTCCTGAGTTTGTTATATGTTATTCAGAGAAGAAACTGCTCCATGTCCTTTCACTTCTCATGCGCTACCCCCAGAGTTCTGCACGTGAAGTTAAGATCAGGTTGTGGAATCAGAATCCAGAATCAAAAAATCAGGTTTTACTGGCCAAGTGCTTGCAGATACAAGGAATTTGCATTTGGTAATTGTTTAGCTCTCCATACTTTAGGTAAAGTACTTCATTCACTCTGCTGTCACTAGCTGTGTCTATACCAGAAAGTGCAATCTCTCCCCCAGAGTCATTTCCCCAACACTCTTCCACTCACTCGCATGAGTCAACTCCAGATCACTGCCATCTCTTTGTCACCCGTCCCCTGACTCCCATAGAGCTGTGTATATTAGTGGCTCTCCTGGATCCTCACCCACAGACACACACACACATGCACACACACGCACACACATCAAACGGCTACGCTGGATAGCTGACACTACACTAGATACTAAATCAAGTTATGTCAAAATACACATTGAAAAGACTTCTTATTATTTAGAATGTTTGCAGCACTTATGTGTCTTGTGTAGCTGATTCCATTTATTAGATGGGGAGCTAATTATTACGTCTTTGACTTAACTTTACTGACTTAACGCAACCGTGACGTATCCGGTGCAGCCTCGCCGTTAGTTTGGAAAGAAAGTAAAAAGAAGGTGTTTAGTTGACCATATTTCATATTTCATATTTCATTTCATCCATATTTCAGGATGTCTGAAATGATTCCTTGTTGGAATCTGATCCTGATGGCTATTGCAGGTCTTCCTCTACATATAGATACCTTTGCCCCCGTAAGCCAGTAGACGTCGGCTATTTTACTCCGCAGAGACATAACTATTCCCAACCTTTCACCATGGTTTGATATATGACCAATAAACTGTTGGATCACTTGACAGTGGCCACATATTCTACGCCTGTGAGACACTTTAGCCACGTGTGATTTCAACCTTTGCCACGCATGTTGTTGTCCTGGACAGCAGTGTGTCTTCCAAAAGAGGCTTAGAAAGAACCAAAAATTGAGTGGGTGCACTCACATTCAGAATCAGAATCAGGTTTAATCAGGCCCAGGTTTCTTTGCATTTATAAGTAATTTGCCTCCGGTAGGTGTTGGCTCTCTAGACAAGTAACAAGGACATCCATCAGTATACTGTACATACAGTGCAAGAATAACTATGGACATATGATGGGCATCAACACAATAGACAATAAACAATATTCAATATACATCCTATTACTTATCAATATTTTATATGGTTTATTATATGTGTGATAAACTATAAAAGGATCATAAACTATTCAAGAATTTTGTGTAAGAGAAATAGATATGAAATAAACAGTGCAATACACAAGCAGGTCTTATTTAGATGTGTTCAGGATCCATTGTTGTCGTACACAGTCGTGTGTCTTCCAATAGGGGCTTATAAGGAACCAAAAAGCGAGACTTGATTGGCCATTGTGTCGCCACAGCGACTGCACGTTCACGGGTTACATCCACAGCGTTCTCCTCCTCAAAGACATGGAAGGCTTGTGTGAGCAGCTGTTGGCTTCCTCATATAAACAAAGCGCTTTGGCCTTCCTCTGTTGTATTCTTTCCATTGAGATCAAAGGCCTTCAGTGCCATCCGCTGTGTATATATATCTGGACAATGGTGTTGGCCTCAACGGATCGGTGAGTGAATGGCGTGTCTGAGGTTATATTTGAATCGTCTGTTTGGTCTGTTGGATGCATTCATGTGTCTCGCTGAGATTATCCCAGCAGCCTCTTAGTGGTGAAAGGTTAGTCTGGAACGTGTCCTAACCTGTGTCGGTGTGTCTGGCACAACGCTCACCCAGACAGACGGGGTCATGTGACTCATCTCAGCCAATCACAGAGAGGAGTGATGGAACCTAATGAACATTTTCTGTGTCAGGGCAAATAAAAGAAATGGAAATATAATAATCTGACAATAAGGCCCTGGAGAAGAACTGACACACACACACACGCACGTAACATATACACACACTTACACACATAAACAGACACACACACACACACACACACACGTAACATATATGCACACATACACACATAAACAGACACACACACAGATACACACACACACACACATCACTTACACATACATCACACGCACACACACGCACACAGACACACACAGACACACACACACACACACACACACACACACACAGATACACACACACACACACATCACTTACACATACATCACACGCACACAGACACACACACACACACACACACACACACATTATATGAGTGGTGGATCAAAGGCAGCTCTGCTGACTACCGTTTGGACAGACCGCTTCACTCCCACATGGACCTGGGGTCAGTGTGTGGAAATACTGATGGAGCCGTATCCGCTCTTATTCTCAAGCTCTGAGCCAGATCTGTGTGTGTGTGTGTGTGTGTGTGTGTGTGTGTGT
>JAGFZM010005264.1:0-35000 GCA_017657215.1 Limnothrissa miodon | reverse complement strand
CCCCAGAGATCCAGGTGCCGTCAGTGCTGAGTTTGACATCGTGAGCCTGTTTAGGGATCACAGTGTTGAGTGGTTGACAGAAAGACAGAAGTTGTTTGGTGTATCATAACAACGCTCATTCTTAGTTCTATTTCTGAACCCTCACATGAACGCGCACCGCTAAAACCGGGCATAGTTAAGACCAGTTAAAGCCTAAGTTGTGTTAGTGCAAGAGACCTAAAATCTCTTCAAAGATTGGTCTTAACAAAGACTAATTTGGCACTAAGACCAGGCTTAACCAACTGGTGCAACTGGTCCCAGTTTAGTTCAGCCCACTCTCTCTGTGAGTCGTGGTAATAATCAAATCCAGACAGACAGAGTGACAGACAGAGAGACAGACAGATACAGTGGCGTGCTGCGGCCATTGACCTTCCCCTGACCTCAGCTCCTTTAGACAAAAAAAAAGCTTTGACCTTAACCACCAGCGGTCTCACAGACGCGTGTCTGTGTATGTCCTCAAAGAGCAGACGCACTCCGGAGTTCACACTCACACACTTACAGTCTTGGGAGAAAGATGGCGGCACATGTCAGACCCATTGAGTTAAACAAAGAGAGAGAGAGAGAGAGAGAGAGAGAGAGAGAGATTGAGGAAGAGGAAGAAAGAAAAAGTCTGAGTGCGGGAAAGAAGGGAGAGACAGCAGGAGAGAGAGAGAGAGAGAGAGAGAGATAGAAAGGGAGAGGGAGAGAGAGAAAGAGAGAGGGAGAGAGAGAAAGAAAGGGAGAGAGAAAGAGAGAGAGAAGAAAGTAAGAGAAAGAGAGAGAGAAGGAGATAAGTGTTGAGTTTGAAAGGGTAATTGTTGGACATGGCTGTGATCCAGGGCCCATCTCATCCAGCCAGAGAGGAAGCTGCACACAGGGTCGCCTTTGTCAGGGAGGAAGAGCCTGAGTCAAGCCAGCTAATTAGCGTAGCTTCTGACAAACAAACATACAGAGAGAAAGAGGGGGAGAGGGAGAGAGACAAGAGGAGGAGGAGAGGGAGGAGGAGAGGATGAAATTCATTTAGTGCTGGTGGGTTTGCGTATGTTGCACAGACAACCAAGCTGGAGTCCAAGTGCAGTCCACACATACACACACACACACACACACACAGACACACACATGCACAATGGCACACACAAGCATGTTGAATCTTAACCAGAGTGCACACTACAGTGTGAAATTCTAATCCCCGCTAAGCTCCTTTTGCAATGCTGATGTGTCTGCTGGTCTGGCTAACCTGTGGCCAGACGCCTGACCGTGACCAACCAGCCCCAACACACAGCCCAGGTGTGATCATTCAGCCATCCCTCCCTCTCCAAAAACAAAAACACATGCCCACATTCACACACACACACACACACACACACACACACACACTTCTCTCTCTATCTGTCTGTCACTCACACACAGTCTCTCTCTCTCTCCCTCTCCCTCTCTCTCTTTCTCTCTCTGTCTTTCACACACACACACATGCTCACCCTTGTACAAGTGCAAGGAAATCTGTGTTTTCCTCACCTCATACATCTGGTCTGGGCCCCCCTGCTTAGTCTAAACCAGCGCAATTAAAGGGGTTACCACGGTGACCGCTGGAGAGTGTGTGTGTGTTTGTGTGTGTGGGGGGTGGGTGGCGCTCCGTGACAGCTGATGACCCCCCCCCTCATCAGCGTCTCTCAGCCCAGGCCCTGCACTGTTGACTTTACCCACCCCAGGTTGGCTGGCTGGCTATGGACATGATTGACGCCTGGGGCTCGGGTTTCTGTGTTTACTTACAGCCCGCACCATGTTGTTAAAAAGTTGGATGAAGGAAAAACATGGAGGTGGTGTGGGCGGTGGCGAAGGGGGGGGGGGGGGGGGGCGGTGAAGGAAAAGAAGGAGAGACAGAGAGGAGAGAAAGATGGGAAGAAGAAAGAGTGAATGGAAGAAGGGGAGAAGCCAGAGAGAGGGGAAAAGGAGGTAGATAAAGAGATAGAGAGAGAGAGAGAGAGAGAGAGAGAGAGAGAGAGAGAGAGAGAGAGGGGTGAGTCATTAGCTACTATGTTAACATATTATAGCCAATGTTCCACTACAGTAAGATCTGTCTTACGCTAGGACTTTGAGCCCGGGGTGAACTAAGGCAGCCTCTGCTGTGTCACCCACCCAACTTGACCCAAGTCTTTAACACTAGCTGTACTGTAGGTGAAGAGACTAAAGAGGTATATTGACGATGCTAATGTTGTCATAGCTTCTAATAGTTTCTTACACCAGATGACATCCATGTTTTACCGCTGCACACAGCCACAGAGCCAGTCAGGCCACAGGTTCTCAGGGCCTCAGCTCTCAGGGCCCTAGCTCTCAGAGCCGTGAACAGCACAGAGCCGCCTGGTTTCCGGACCCAGGTCTCTAATTCTAATTCTATGCATCTGGATGCCACCGCTAACCCCGTGTCTCCCTCCATGATGGCTCTAAAGTATTAACTTGGGGCTCGGTGCCGCATGCTGGATTAGAGGCGACGCAGGCAGTAAACACGCACACACAACACAGCGCCTGCCAGCTGAGCTCTGGTGTAAACACTGCAGAAAACACACGCACACACACACACACACACACACACACACACATACACACATTCTCTGTTTGAACTCTGATGGTGGTAAACCTCCTCTTTAGAGAAATGCAATGTTGACTGTAAAGTCTTAGCAAATCGACTCAAATGCATGTGTATGTACTTTGTGTGATGATATTCAGATTCATGGTGTTAATGTAGTGTATGGTGTTTGATAAATCCTACATAAATCATGTTTGACATCTATAGGAAAAGTAGCCATAATAAAGACAAGAAGGGGCCTACAATCACGTCAAAAACACATTAAGGCATAGTGGATAAATATATCATGCATGTGTTATGTACTTTGTGTGATGATACTTAGATTCATGGTGTTAATGTAGTGTAGGGTGTTTGATAAATCCTACATAAATCATAAAAGTAGCCATAATAAAGACAAGAAGGGGCCTACAATCACATCTAAAACACACACAGGCATAGTGGATAAATAGATCTATGCTATGTGTGTGTGTGTGTGCGTGCTATGTGATGTGAGGATGATGACGGTGGCGTTCCGTTCTGTCGCTCGCAGGGAAGAAAAAGCGAGGGAGGGAGACTGTTCCGTTCCCGGAGGAGAAGAGCTTGTGGCCATCGCAGCATCCCCCCAGCGTCAACGCTACGGCCCTCGGCGCCGACATGGCTCTCATCAGCAGCGCCCTGGCAACCTACACCTACATCGCAGGTGAGCGCCCACCCACTCGCTCACAGCAGCCAATCACGGCTCAGTGTCTACTGAGTGCCCACCCACTCCCACACAGCGGCCAATCACGGCTCAGTATCTACTGAACACCGTTTTAAGACGTGTGTGACAATATGTGACCACAGCTCATTAATTTTATGTGTGTGTGTGTGTGTGTGTGTTTCACAGAGCACACAGAGCGGGCCGCCCTGTACTTTGTGTGCGGCGTGTGTGTGGGACTCTTCCTCACATTGTTTGCCCTGGTGGTGCAGATCTCCTGCCGCACCGACTGCCCCCGGCAACCATTCCCCCGCTCCTGCCGCTCGGGCTCGTCCGCGGCCCACCGCCACTCGGGCCGGCGCCGGCAGTCGGGCCGCGGGGCTCACCGCCATCGCCACGGCGCCTACACGGACAGCGACTCCACCGACGACTCGGACGACTCAGACTGGGACACGTGCTCGGACCTGTCGGCACGGCGGCACCGGCGCTTCGAGCGCACGCTCAACACCAACGTGTTCACTTCGGCCGAGGAGCTGGAGCGGGCCCAGCGGCTGGAGGAGCGCGAGCGGATCATCCGCGAGATCTGGATGAACGGCCAGCCCGACGTGCCAGGCACGCGCAGCCTCAACCGCTACTACTGAGGGACACGACCCTTCAGAACCAACCTCAATGAGGTCCGCCGCGGACGCCTCGTTCTGGCCTCCGACAAATGCTAGAACGAGCAAGGAGGACCTGACCTAGAACCTGACCCAGAGATTAAAAAAAAGACTGAACAAGAATGACTCATCGGGGCAGGCAAAAGTTCAGTTGCATCTGGCCTTAGGGCTTGATTTTAGAACTCTTAATTTAAATTTTCTTTTTTTTCTTTACCTTTTGTTTGACTCCAGTGGATGTGGCAGCATATGTGTGTGTACACACAGTACAAAGGTGCGTGTATGAGGCCTAGACTCTGTCTAAACCCCCCCCCCTCTCCTGCCCCCCATCCCTTCTGCGTCTCGGGTCAGGCCAGGTCACTGCGCCAATCCAGCTCCATTCTGACACGTCAGCCTCAAAGTCGGGGGCCCCTGAGGTAACCTGGCTGGGGCCACACTGCTCTGCACTTGGCCTCCTGACTCCTAGCCCAGCCACTCTTCCTGGAAGTGGAGGATGATGGTTGTTGGAGTTTATTTCCAGAACCACAAAAGGACTCTAAAAAGACAAAGCCTTATGGGAGATTTGTTTTATTATTATTATTTTTATTTGTGGCAGCTCTCGACGGACAGTGTGCAGTTGTGTGGACAGGATCTCTGCTCTCTTTATCTCTTTAGGCCAAAATGTTTCTATTTTTTATTTTTTTTTGCATCCCATGTCTTCACAGGAGGGTGATGCTTTTAGCGACATGCAAACACCTCCAGGAAGAACAAGAGAATAGAACTCGAGGAATGTTGAAGGACAGCTACATTAATATATGACTTTGACGTTCATCACACTGCCAACATTTTCAAAACCAAAAGAAAATAATAGAGAATAACGTTTGGTATTCATCTCAACCCATATGAAATCTATTTTTAATATTTAATAGCTTTATTGTTTGATGTTGTTTTTGTATCTAAATGGTAATGAAATATTTTTATACAGTGGCAAAGCTTTGTCTGACACCTCAGGGATACGATCCTAGTGTTTCTGCATACGATTGTTGATATTTTCTTCCTAAGAAGGGGATACTTACATTGCTTGAGATGTGTCAGCTAAAACACCATTGAAAACCTCAAAGAGGTTGAGTACTTAAACATTTTTTCTATATAAATATATATATTGATACCATGTTATGCACAGTGAAGTGCCTTATCCTGCTTATGGGATTTCTTTGGTTTGTAGGACCCAGTCAAGATGTAAATTATTGATCATGCTATTTTTTTAATATGCTAGTTTCTTTAATGCCCACTGATCATTTTAATACTGATTTTGGTGAAGTGGCTTATCAAAAATTATAATAGGCCTACAGTAAGTTATATAAATCTCCCATGGCTAATATAGTTGCTGCTAAAAGCTAACTGGATATGCTAATGGGAAACAAAGCCTTTGCTTATTTTGTTGTGTCAAAATAAAAGCTCTATTCATCACAGCTCATGTTTTGACTTAAAGGCAAGAGCCATGGATCTCAAGAGTTCATTTTTTGAGATCAATGGCAACAACTATGACACATCAAAATAATTACACAAATTATTATTTTGACAGTCGTTGGACAAGAAATACCAGACAGTGACTTTCTGATAAAGCTGCATTTCTGTTACTTAAGCTTGACCGTGTAAAACTCTGAGAAGTCAAATTCTTTCAGGTCACAATATCACTGAAGTATCTTTTCATGACAGATTTAGTGTTATGCCTTTTAAGGCAACTAGTCTAAATACATATTGTGTTTAGGAGGTTGATCTTGCCTACCTGACCAGTTCTTAATGGCACAGTATGATGTGCTTTTACATCTAGCCTATAACGCATACGCTCATAGCAGAAACTAGTGTAGCCTAATCCATCCTGCCTTAATTGGAAAGACTATGCAAGATGAACGCTGGGCAGATTTAAGCAATTAAAGACAGTGATTAGGTTGTGTAGATCTATTTCACAGGGAATTTTGATGTTGAAATACATTTCTTTCTCTTCAGATTCATCTGTCCATGTATTCTAGGCCTATCTGCAAAATAAGCTAGTCATTTCGGTGTCCCTGGTCTGGTATTTGCCACTTAAAATGAAATGATGTAAAGTATTGTTTGCTTTTTTATTTTCAAAGAGTACATACTGAGATGTTGCCTTAAAGATATAAAGAAAAAACAATTTCATCTGAAGAACATTGTTTATAAAGAGAATGGAACTTTGTCGATGGCTGGAGACTGTGTGAGACCAAAAATCCACTAAAGCTTGGAATAAACCGCTTATGGAGACACGATTTGTGTCAATGTGTGTTTTGTTGTGTTGTCGCGCCATCTGCCGGCCAATCTAAGAACAGAAGAACGTATAAGACAAACGTGAAAGTGACCTACACATACATTTTATAATATGATTTAACTTTCTAACTTTCTTTGTGTTGTGTTACTATATATTACAGGTAAGCGTCCGCACAAAAGGATTTCGTCCTCATTCATATTAAACGAATTGTCAAAATGCATGCGCCTGCGCTTTGCTCGAGAATGTTTCTCGGTGAATTTGTTTGTCATCCATGGCAACCACTACGTGGTTTCCTTGGATACCGGAGTATGTACAAATGAGTGTTCCAGAGGGATCGGGGCAATGTGATATTCTCACGAGGACGAAATAGCTGTCTCCTGTGATGTCTCATTAAATTTAATTCCACGACACTGGTGTTAAACCAAAACGTGCATAATGTCTATGAACACAAGTCATGGGTTACCCTTTTTCCCAGGAAACACATTTCGTGACATATCGGTAAGTCAATTTAGCTTTTCTTTTGGTGTGTCGTAAGTTAGCTGGGTCCACAGTGTTGGGCTAGGCCTAGGTCTAATGTTGAAACACATTTATTTTATACTATAGAGTGTACTATAAAATCCATCTGTCATTCATATGAAAGGGTAAGGAGGCCATAGGCCTATCTGATTTATTGATTCTCTCTATAAAAAAATGTCTTCAGTGGCATGCTTTCTGTTTACAGAAATCTGCTTTTCATAAATCTCAAACGCTGTCGTACAAGAACGGCTATGCTTTGCCCCAAAGACCAAAGGTTGGCATTGGGAAAGAACCACTGGTGTCCGAGCAGCTGAATTTGAAGGAAGCAACCCAGGTACCTTGCGAACCCCCCCTGGTGTCGTACGGCAGCGCCTCGAAAAGCCGCCCGCTCAACTTCACACCCGCCCATGTTATATATGACAAGAAGGTATGAGAAAAGGCACGGATAATATTGTGAGGTGTCCGTTATGCAAACCTTTTTGAAATGCAAATATGAGGGTACAAGTAACAATGATTTTCTTTCACAGGCATATAGTTTGGGTGTAAATTGTGTCTGTCAGATTTTTTTGTGAACAAATAAGGATGGACTGGTGGAGGTGGTGGTCATGGAGTCTAAAGACTGCATAGATTGAGGGGTGATGTAAAGGTGACGAACAGGTATAAAGAAACGTCAAGAGCTACAGTACCTTGCTTGGTGGTGGAGGGAGGAGTGGCTGCTTTGGGTTAATTGGTGGCGGAGAGAAATGTTACCTATTAGAACACTATCAAGTGCTGAGGTATAGAAGGCCCTGAATCTAGTTTCAGAATTCCTTTGCTGACAAAAAAAAGTGTTAATTTCTTGACTACTTTTCATTTTTAACAGGCCTAGGCCTACTATTTATATAAAGCTATTAAGCTATTTGATAATTTCAGCATTTTCATTATTTACTGTCTTATCCCTATTTTCTCAGTTTAAGGGTGTGTTCTGAAATGAAAGACAAAAATGGTGAATGTTTGATGTGGTTTTAGTTTCAAATACACATGGATATTTGATCAATCATGGGTCTGCAAAGTGAGACGGCATGAGTGGAGTTTTCAGGAGGCCCCACGGCAGGCCAGACAGCACCATACGTGAAGTAAAGTATTCCTTCTTTTTTCCCCCTCCAGGTGCTCCGTTTCTACGGCTTCTTCCAGCAGGCCGTACTGCACTCCCCCGACGAGGAGTATCGCGTGCGGCCGGTCGTCTTCTACTACTACCTGGAGGATGACAGCATGTGCGTGATCGAGCCTGCCGTGGAAAACTCTGGAATCCCCCAGGGCAAGCTGATCAAGCGCCAGCGTCTGCCCAAGAACGACCGCGGTGAGCACTACCACTGGAAGGACCTGAACGTGGCCATGGACCTGTGTGTGTATGGCGTCACCTACCGCCTCACACACTGTGACAGCTACACACAGGTTAGAGAAAACACACACTCACATACTCACACATACACACTCAAATACACACACATGAGCAGACCCTTTCCCGCTTATACATAAACACTTTTACAAAGTCAAGTTTGGTGTTTACAATCAATCTTTTTATTAGAAAATACTGTGCAGTTTAGAAAAATATGGGTCATTTGGCATACTGCTTACAGGCTACTTCTTTGTCATTGGTTCTGAGGTTGTGGTGCCCTGCGCACGTGTATTTGTGTGAGTGTGTGTTTGCGTGAGGGCCTTCAAAAGAGGTGTCCCTTTACTGTCCATGCTTATTTTTTGATAGGGAGTTTTTCCTTGCCCCTGTTGCTCATTGGTGTATAATGCGCTATACAAATAAAATGAATTGAATTGAACACCTACCAGAGTCAAATTCCTTGTATACTGTATGCAAGTATATGGCCAGTAAAACTTGATTCTGATTCTGATTGAATTTTTGGGTGTGTCTGAATCAGGAATTCATGGAGAGCCAGGGCCTGGTTCTAAACGAGCCGGAACCGATCCCAGCCGACCCATATGCAAAAGTCCGCGCCAAGATGCAGCCCCTGCTCGCCTACGACACTCCGTCAGACTTTGACCGGCTCAAACAGTTCCTCACCATGGACCGCAAGGTGACTGCACACACACACACACACACAAACATATGCACACTTACATACATATGGGTACTCGCTTAAGGAAAATATTTGCCTTTGGAAGTGTGGACAAGGTAACTGTAGCTACCCCTCTCAATGACCCATGGCTGTGGGCCTCTCACACTCACTCACTCTATCTGACTACCCTAAGAGCTTCAGCACTCACTGAAATGAATTATGGCAACCGGTGATAGCAACACCCCCCCCCCCCCCCCCTCTCTCTCTCTCTCTCTAGTGAATTTACAACGTCCTGCCCTCATGGTTCTCATTTTGAGCCTCTCTGACGAGGTCATTTCCTGTGGTGCTGACGCACGTGGCTTTGCTGCAAACTCTCATGCCCAATAACAAATATGTATCGCAGACTAGTTGTTAAAAAGTGTAGGTTAATGTAGGTCCTGTAGGCCTGTGGTGCAGTATCGTTGAGTACTTACATGGGCACCTGCATGGAATGAACATGATGTCTTTGAACTAAACAAACTCATGGATAACTTTACTGGAGCATTCTAGACTCCATTCTACACACAGGTTAGAGAAAACACGCACTCATACAGACACACACACACACACACACACACACACACACACATGCCCAGACTGTCACACCACAAGTGGGCCCTCTCCCTCTTATATATATAAACACTTTTACTTTGAACTAAACAAGCTCATGTACATGTTTACTGGAGCATTCTAGACTCCATGCTAAACTCTGATGAAAACATTGCATATGTCTAGGAGTTGGTCCAGTTCATTTTGTTTGCATTTAAATAAAAATAAACTCCAATGAACTTCTCTCTTGCTTTAAAGGCCCACTATGCAACATTTTTCATTTAATTAATCCGTTTCATACTGTTTAGGATGCTAAAATGAGTCATTACACGGCGAACAAACGGTGTAGAATGCGCCACCATGGCCTATAGCGGTAGATACAGCACTTGCAATGTTCAGCAGCGTGGACTGCAGTGCAATACAATGCAATACAGCGGTCTTTAGAGGGAGCTTGTGAGAGAAAAAAACAGAACGTTGCTTAGCCCTTCTCTAAATGAGTCCTCTACCGTTGAAGCACCAGATAGCAAACTGCAGGAGCGCAGAGAAAATCCTGCTGATCTATGATTCAATATGTTGGGTGTGTGTGCCTTTAGGTGCTGCGCTTCTTCGCCCTGTGGGACAACACGGACACGCTGTACGGCGACGCCCGACCCGTCACCATCCAGTACTACTTGGTCGATGACTCGGTGGAGATCCGTGAGGTCCACGAGCCCAACAGCGGACGAGACCCTTTCCCCGTGCTCCTGCGCCGACAAAGAGTGCCTAAGATCATCAAGCCTGCTTGTGGTGAGTGTGTGTGTGTGTGTGTGTGGTGGTGGGGGGGGGGGGGGCATATTCTATTTCAATTAATGCTTTATACTGACAAAAATTTTAATTTAAAATGTATTAACATTTCATAATATCCATGAGCAGAAAACATAAAGCAAGAAAATAAATCTGCAACCATAGTAACCTGTGAGCATCAACAGGTGTGTCCTGGAAATCCAAAACTAGTTCAAAGTATTTTGAGTAAAATGTGATTTTAGAATTTGAAGCTTGTAGTGTGAAATGCCCATCTTTCATTATAGACTGCTGAAGTAAACAGTATGATCTGGTATGACTGTTCTAAGCCTATTTATAACTTTTTAGTGATTAGAATTTTAAGTTTTATTTTTGTTTCTAGGCCTTGGATCAGTTTTGCATCGGTCAAGGATCAGTTGCGTTAGTACATCTCTTAGCCACTAGCTCAGTGGTTCCCACAGAACCGAGTCTTTGTTTTGTCTGCATGTATAGATACAGTATGTGTTTTTGTGTATACAGTAAAATATAATTGCTAATACCCCCAACCCCACCTGTGGCTCTTTCCCTCCTCATCTAGGTCATGGTAGTGATAGTGTTCAGTTCAGTTCATGGTAGTCATAGTGTTCAGTTATAGGCATAACTGGACATCTTTTGGAATCCTGAGATTGGAACGTCTTACACCGTGTCCTGACTGCAAGCGACGCGACCGAATGTGTGCGACAAAATCAGATTGCTCACTCGATTCTCTATTGGAGTGTCCTAACTTAATGCGACTAGAAGCAGCACGACTTTTTTAAAGATGTTTTGTCACTTGGTCCGTTTCTATTTTAGTCCCGCAAGTCGCGTTGACATGTATATTTTATATTGAACACATGACGTTACAATGGCACTCATCGAACGTGTTTAATGTGGACACAAAACAAAACATTCAGCGTGACAGTTGCACAGTCGCTTGCAGGTCGGACAGGGTGTTAGTAACACACAGTGTTGGGAAAGTTACTTTGGAAATGTAATGTGTTACAGTTACAAGTTACTCTATCTAAAATGTAATAGTAGTGTAACTATTTCAATTACTTTAAGAAAGTAATGTAACTAATTACATTTGATTACTTTTTAATTACTTTCCCACATTTTGAATGAATTTTGTCAGCTTTTAATCATTTCCAGTTTTTAAAACCGTGGATTACCCTTTAAGTATTAATCAACACTGACTGCTGTAAAGATCCCTGCAAAATCCTTAGACTTCAGTGCATTAACTAGAAGTTGTCTATTTTGTGTGATTGCTAGCGCATTTTTACTTTCTGCAATGGGCTAAACCAGGGGTTGCCAACCTGCGGTCCTGGACAGCATGCAGAAATTTGTTAATTTCGCTCTCAAAATGGCAGGGAATAAATGCAAAGCGAAAATATGACACAGGACGTTTGAAATTGAGGAGTTCGAGGTGCCATGGCTCAGCGGGCTAAGGCGTTGTGCCATGACTCCGGCAACCCAGGTTAAAATCCGACCTGTGGTCCTTTGCCGATCCTGCCCCATCTCTCTCTCCCGTTCATTTCCTGTCTGTCTTTCCACTATCACTATCCAAATAAAAGGCAAAAGCCCCCAAAAAATATATAAAGAAATGGGGGAGTTTATAGTTTTTTGTTGAACGTAAAGGCAAATCATTCAGCCTTACATGGTGGGTGGGTGTGGGTGAGAGAAAGGGGGGTGATATTAATGTGTGCCAATGTATGATGTGGCCCTTGCGGTAACACAGTAAAAATGTGGCTCTTGGGTCTCTGACTGGTTGACCACCCCTGGGCAAGGCCAACACTGAGCTTCTATCTGACATTGCAGTCATCATCACAAGTGCAGACATGCAGTTCAAACATGACAACAAATGTTTCACTGTGGAAGATATGTAACTTGAAATGTAATCCTGAACATTTCCTTAATGTAACTGTAATTCAATTACACAGTTTTTCAATGTAACTGTAACTTATTACTGTTACTTTTATTTTGTAATTAAATTACGTAATTTTGTTACATGTAACTAGTTACTCCCCAACACTGGTAACACAGTGCAGGAGTGTGTTAGCATAGCATAGCTCTTGTACTGTTCTCCCAAGGCATTGCAGGACTGGTCATGCTCACTTCCTCTGTCTCTTTTATCATTTTATTTATATATCATACACACACACACACACACACTCTCCACTCTAGAGCCTTTCCCCAGCTGTGTGTTGGAGGTGTCTGCCCAGGAGGTGCACCAGTTCTACACGCCGCGGGACTTCCAGGTGGGGCAGACGCTGAAGCTGATGGGCCGGAGCTTCCTCCTGCAGGACTGTGACGAGTTCACGCGGGCCTACTACCAGCACAACCACCCGGACCTGCCGCTCAAGCCCGTTCCCATGGAGGGGAAGGCCAAGAGGGACGTCCCCAAGGTGAGAGAGGGGGTCAGGTGGAGGCGTTTTCTGTTCTTGACATGCCCCGTCATCAGAACCCCCTAAAGTCTTCTGTCTTACTGTTACAGACACAGAGATAGCTCCAGCACACACAGGCGTGCAAACGCAAACACACAACCAGACACGTACACACACACACACACACACACACACACAGAAGCCCCTCATCAGAACCCCCTAAACTCATTCTTACTCATGCCACTCTATGTGCTATGCTAGTGCAGCAAGAAGTCCTTCCTGTTACTTGTTTATAATATGGTCCACTGCCGTTGATTATTGCTTTTAATATGTCTGTGGGGATTCATTCATCCGGTCATGGAAGTCATAGTGTTCAGTTTTAGACTTCAGTCTTAAATAATAAGTCCAGCTGCCTATCAGTGATCACTGTGGCCATTGCTTTAATAGTTATTGCTTAAAGCAACACGCCACCGTACTTCAGTATTGAAATGTTATCTTCCCCTAACTTAGACGAGTTGATACATACCTGTTTTGTCTCTGTGCGTGCACGCAATCGTACTGGTGCGCGATGCTACTTTCTTAGCATTTAGCTTAACCCAGTTCTTTCAATGTACACCAAACAGCCTTGAAGTTAGAAGCCACCAAGCAAATCCACGTCTTTCCTATTTACATGCGGATACTCGAATAGTTATTTAAGATGGTTGTGGTGACACAAAATAAAACGTAGCAATTTTCTAAGCAGATAACAAGGAGAACTATGTATGGTGGAAGAACACTTGGGAGCCCTTAGCCATCGGTGCAGTAACATCCTTGAGGGAGAACATATACAGTCAATGGGGGAGAAGATTTGTCAGGAGTGAGGATATTACTGCGCTGACGGCGAAGGGCTCCCTAGTGTTCTTCCGCCATACATAGTTCCCTTTGTTATTTAAATCGCTATGTTTTATTTTGTGTCACCACAACCATCTTAAATAACTATTCGAGTATCCGCGTGTAAATAGGAAAAACGCGGATTTGCTTGGTGGGTTCTAACTTCAAGCCTGGGTTAAGCTTGGGTTAAACTTCAAGCACTGGGTTAAGCTAAATGCTAAGAAAGTAGCATCACGCACCAGAACGATTGCGTGCACGCACAGAGGCAAAACGGGTATGTATCAACTCGTCTAAGTTAGGGGAAGAACATATTTCAGTATTGAAGTATGGTGGCGTGTTGCTTAAAGTAGTTGTTGTTTTATGGTCGCAGGCTCTTGTCATAGCTCTACATACTTTAGTAACACAGTGCAGCTGAGTAGTGTATAACTGTCTTTTTTATCATTTTCTTTATATTTCTCACACACACACACACCCACACACACACGCATACATGCATACATACATACACACACACACACACACACACACACTAACACTCACATTCTCAGGTGATTCCTCCGTACAATGGCTGGGGATCTCTGGAGGACTCCCTGCAGAACTGCCTGCACTTCATCCCCGAGGCCCCCAAGAAGGACCTGATGAGGCTGCTGGAGAACGACCACAAAGTGCTGCGCTACGCCGCTCAGATGGTGAGTTCACTGACCCCTGACCCCACTGACCCCTGACCCCACTGCGACTGGACTTCAATGGAGGAACCAAGATGATCCAAGAGGATGAACAATTCCAGACAATTTACTTTGGGTGGAAAGAGCATACTTTGAGAAGGTGCCCTGATATGTTATGGTTCAGGGTATGGTATGGAATCAAATCAATGCCAAAAAGATTTTGTATCCATAAAAAGATAGGTAATATAGTAATATAGGTTTGTAAGTGTATAAAACAATCTGTGGCTTGTGTTTGTCAATTTTGTACAATTTTGTACTAAAAAAGATTTGGCTTTGTGGATATGTTTTGCATGTAGAGGAGTTTTGTCACTGTGAAATTAATTTGTGTGTGTGCAAACAAAAAGGCCTCAGAGACCTCAGAGATTGATTAGTGGTGCCTGTGTGGCTGTTTTTTTTTATAGGTACTCTATTAATTTGTTCGATTCTCTCTCTGATTATTGGTGACCTTCATTGATGTAATCAGGAACAAATCAATCATGTTACAGCCAGTAGAGTAGAATTACCCAGTGCAGCTGTGATACTGAAGAGTTTCGCGAGACTCAAGTCCTGTTCTTGCGAGACTCGGAACTCGGAGTTAGATTCCGGAGGCGAACAAGTTCTGACTGATTTATTGAACTGCAAAGAAATGCATCTTGTTAAGGAAGACACCCCACCGGGAGCAAACAGGAGTTGCTTTCAGGTGCTCGGCGTTCTCCCCGGAGCTCCCGTGAGCCGCTCAGCAATCAGTGTCTGGTCTTATTTCACTCACCACTGCGTTCGGCCCAGAGCACCCACAGTTCTAATTAGCACGCTAAACCAGAGAACCAGAACGCAGCTTCTCAGGTTAAAACTGTTGGACAACATGCTAACATTTTTAATCATCTGAGGTTGCAGTTATGGCTGCGGTGTTATATTTATGTGTTGTATATGTTGTGTTTTTGCTTTTTATTACCATATGCATGCTGTCACGTGGTCTGGTGATGGTGGTGCTTTAACGTTTATAAGCAGTTTATACTGTAAGCAGTTATAAAGCAGGGATGTGAATGCAGTGGAATGAATGAGTGAAATGTGTGGGTGGGAAACTCAAGGTAGCCAATGAGACAGGAGAGGTTCTATTGGCTGAGAGGTTCACACACTCTCACACAGAAGTTTGATAAACTTGCCCTCCACAACCCTTTTATTCTTGTCATTCTTCAGGGAATTCAGTTGAGTGGTTGTGGTTGAATTTGAACTGATGTGATATGTTTTTCCACAACGCTACTAAAGGTGTCTATGACACACACACACACACACACAGAGAGAGAGAGAGAGAGAATAACATCCCCAGTGCTATTTGGTTGGGTCTTGTCCATGTAAGGGAAAACAATGAATGATGAACATGTTAAATGAAAAATAAGTAACTGTTTCAACCCTACTTTTTTTGTCTTCCTCGCGCTTCTCTGCTGTCACTCCACAGGACTCCCAGAATCCTCAGGACGCAGGGCGCCGCTTCATCCTGTCCTACTACCTGTCCAATGACATGATCAGCATCTTCGAGACGGCCACGCGCAACTCAGGCATCATCAGCGGCAAGTTCCTGGAGAAGACGCGCATCCCAAAGCCGGGCAGCACAATTGACAACCCACAATACTATGGACCGGCAGACTTCGCCATCGGATCAGCCATAGAAGGTGTGTGTTTCTCAAATCACTGCCTTTGTTTCTGTACAATCACATTCATATGTACGCCATTCTTTAACCATTTTTTACACGCCTAAAATTTATCTTGATTCCTTGTCTCCATCCACACTTGCTACACGCCTCAAAAATGTTTGTTTTATTTTTTTCTTTGTTTTCTTCATTTCCCCTCAGTCTTCAAGCACCGTTTCCTCCTGACGGACGCTGACCAGTTCGTGCTGAAGTACCTGGAGTCGCAGGCCGACCGCGTCCCCCTGGAGACGCTAAACTCCCTGCGGCAGACTCTGGGGGTCGCCGGCACCTCCGCCAGCGGAGCAGAGCAGCAGGAGCAGGAGCTGCAGCGCACACACGACACAGATGCGTCTGCTCTACCTGCGGCAGGTGCAGCACCTCCATGATGCCCGCCAACACGCTTGCCACGTTGGGTCTGGGGTTAGAGGTGCTATTTTCATTTGTGTGTGTGTGTGTGTGTGTTTCTCTCATACCCGATTGCTCAAAAGTCACAACCATAATAAACATGGTCAAATTGCTAAAAGTTTTTTTTTTTGACATTCATTTAGAAATGTATATTAGAAACGTACTAAAAATTGTGCCCAAATGTGTAGAGTTAACATCAATATGTCAGTGTGGTTTTCTTAATACCTCTAAAGGCCTCATGCGTCCTGTGCAGTTCAAATGAATTACTGTATCTATTCATACTAGAAGTCTCCATTACTGTGTGGTTATGTGCTAGTCATTTCTGTGAATAAAGGCACAAGACTCACACCCAGTCCGAATGTGACACTTGAAGATGAAACGCTAAACCGGAAGATGTCATGCTATTTTGGTTTCTGAATGATGAGGAAGTTGTGGGGTCACACAGAAAGTTCTGTGGTTCAAACAGTCAAATAAACTGGAGTTGTCATTTACACTGACATTCACAACTCGACAGAACACTGGTCCTAAAGAAGAATGTACAGTATGTGACTTGGCAGATATTTACTGTAAAGTTCAGGGAGTTTCCTGTATGAAGTTTTCTTCCTGCATATTCTGTCTTGCATTGATTATTACAGTACTCAAAGTAAGTTACTTCCAATGTAGTGCAAGCTTCATTCAAAAGCTTTTATTCATCTGCTAGAACTGAAGATGGCACACACACAAAGCTGATGTTTGTGTTCCCTAATAAGCATTGGTTTGGATAAGCTTTAATAAGCTCTGTATCACTACGGCGGCCTCCTATTGGCTGTGAGTGTGGTGCATGCATCGCGAGGAAAGCAATACCTGCCCCAATATAATCCACTACGCATCCAACGGAGATTCAGGCCTTAATTCTCACCCACAGAGGCCTGTTCTCTTGACAGAGGGGTGGTGGCGTGGTAGCTTTCCTGTTGCCATAGCGAGGTAATGACTCAGTCGCTGAATAACCCCCTTTCCACCGCTTCATCACTGGAGAGCATTGGTTAGACTTGGCTTTCCTGTCCCCAAACAGTGGCCTTGTGCCAAATGCTACTGTAAGTGCCTGAGTGACAGCAGTATTATCAACAACTCGCTTATCCTGAAAGTTTTCAACCACTATTCTGCCCTACAAAGGCAAAGAGCAGTATGTGTATTTTTTCTAAAAAAAATTTTTTTTTGCACATATCAGAAGTGCAGGATCAATCTGTAAAAAAATTCATGTTGATAATTAATCAACCTCTTAGAAATATTTAAATTTTTTGCTTGCAGTTTGTATGGAAAAGTATAGTGAAACCAATAGTGCAGTATATGTGCTATTGCAAACAGTTTATTTGCAGTCTGCCTTGGTTTTACTATAAAAAAAAAAAAAAAAAAAAAAAACAGAAAAAGCTGTTTTTCTCAGTTTGGTGTTTTTGCACTTACTGCT
Source organism: Limnothrissa miodon (assembly GCA_017657215.1). Lineage (NCBI taxonomy): Eukaryota > Metazoa > Chordata > Actinopteri > Clupeiformes > Clupeidae > Limnothrissa > Limnothrissa miodon. Next base: position 17,355 of record JAGFZM010005264.1, on the reverse strand, counting down.
CTTTGTAGGGCACTATTGCACTCAGGGTCCAACCGATGTCAAGTGTAGTAATGGTGGGGAGGTGGTGTAGAGGTTAAGGAACTTAGCTGGCATACAAATAGCCGAGAAACAGTGGGTTCCAATCCTGGCTTGTGCCTTTTAGCAAGGCACTAAACCCTAAGTTGCTCTACAGGAGACTGGCCCTGAAGTAATTGATAGCTGACAAAATGCAAGTCGCTTTGGATAAAGGTGTCTGCTAAATGCATAAAATGTAATCAATCAGATTCATTTCTCTCTCTCTCTCTGCCTGCAGGAACCTCCAGCTTATGAGTGGAGAGAGCACCACTCACCAACCCCATACTTCTATCTATCTTGAGCACTTTCTATTAATAAACATGAACAGTTTTACTCTTAATTGATGTCAGTCTCCAGCCAGGCCACCAACACTTTGCTTCGTTACTGATAATGAAATCTACGGTTATGCTGTTTAAGACTTCATTTTTAAATGCATTACTGATGCGATGTTTTCTGCCAGTCATAACACAAAATGTGATTGTTTAGTCTCCATAAAACACAGATAACAAGGTTCAAATTTAGATGTGCAGTCAGCAAAAAACATTTGAACCATGTTTCTTTTCCTTCTATAAAGAAATTCAGGGACTTTTTATCCACACTGCATACAAATCTCCCCAGTTAAAGCTGGATGGACCATCATTCCCAGATCAAGTCCTTGATGATTTCCTAAAACGGCTTTACAATTAATATGTTCCATTAACACCTAATTGAAGACAAAAAAAATAAACATTTATGGAGAGCTTTTTCTTTTTTGTAATCTTTTGGTCATAATTACAACAATTATGTCTCAGAATATAAATGTACAATATGATCTGATACTGGTTTCTACATACATCAGGCCAAAATAATATACAAAGAATAAAGGATTCTCAGAGACTCCATTAACACCGCATTAATAAACTTTGTTTGCTGATCAAGTTTCACAATGATGACGGTTCGCTAAGTAACTTGCAGGAAAGCCGACTTGACAGTTGACCATCACCAGGGGACAAAAGGTTCAGGCATGGCACTCTGTGAGCGCATGCTGTTTGTCCTTCAAGGGCCACCGTATTACATTTTCAGCGGCCCATAGCACCTGTCCCGTGGATAGGAATATGCTCGAGCCTCAAGCAAAGCACATGACTGGCAACAAGCTTTGAAAGCGGGGGGGGGGGGGGGGGTATTCTAAGAAGGTGGTAAAAAGTGGCAATCTTGGATAAGCTAATCAGGAAGAAGTGGTAAACCTGATGATAAAAGGGGCCTAGAGTTGCCATTCTTTTCACTAAACAAAACAAGTAGGTTCATTAATCAGTGAGTTTACCATTCTCTCTGTTAACTTGGCCAAGTTTATCACTTAAAACACTTGCGTGGAATTCCCCCCTGGTAAAACAATGATAAAAATAAAAAAACGTATACTCATAGAAGACTCAATAGGGCAGGTATTACAAAATGAGACAGTCCAAAGGTGTAAAGTTGCAGGTAGGCAACTGAACACAGTTTTATACCAAAACAATATAAAAATACTGATACAAAAACAAAAGACAAAACTGATTGTCTGTGTGTGTGTGTACACGTGTGAACTGGTGCGTGTGTAGTTGTATCTGTATGTGTGTGTGTGTGTGTTTGTGTGTGTGTGGGAACGGGGAGAGAGAAGCTACATCCCTAGAGAGGCTTTTTCTACCCTCCTCATTTTCAGATAACAAAAATCTTGTCTTTCACTTCCTGAACGATCCTTTAGCCATCCTCCTCTTGTGCATGGGGAGGAAGAAGAGGGGGGTGGGGTGGGGGTCCTCAGAGGAGGCTGTCCTCAGCACTGCCTGATGGCAACAGGCAGCCAGGCGGCCCATTGGGTGGAGGAGGCCAGGCGTGGATCCAGGTGGAGCTGAGGTGGGGGCTGGTGGGTGAGGCAGGAAGGCGTGGGAGCCCGTGTGGAGGTGGGGGGGGGGGGGGGGGGGGGGGTTAAGGGGCTTTGATCTTCTTCAGTCGCGGGGACGTCCCGTTCTCCCCCTTGACCAGGCCGTTCTCATGGTGACCCACTGACACACAGAGAGAGAGAGAGAGAGAGAAATAGGGAAACAGAGAACGAAAGTGAGAAAGAAAGAGAGAGACAGAAAGAGAGAGAGAGAGAAATATGGAAACAGAACGAAAGTGAGAGAGAGAAATAGACATAGAGAGAGAGAAATAGAGAGAAAGAGAGAGAGAGACAGACAGAATGTTATTTTGATAAGTCATGTTCTGCTTTCTCAAGTCATGTTAATGAAGCCATTTGAATGTGAAGATGAGTGAGAGAAGGAGGCAGCGGTGCACCAGATGGCACAGGGCACACTGCCACAGCAGATGCTCAGGGTCATTTGAGAATCAACGAGTGTGTGTGTGTGTGTGTGTGTGTTTTGGGGGGTGGGGGTGTATACATTTCAGTCAGTGTTTTGTAACAAGAGTTCTTGGGGAAGAAGATTCTTGGATTGAGGTTTCGTGTCTTGGAACACTCAGTCCCATCTAAGAAGCTGGCCATATGCCTATACAAGTAGGTTTTATTATTCCCCGTCTGTACACGTTGGTGTGTGTGTGTATTGAGGTTAAGTGAGGATGCCTTGAGCGAGCGAGCAAGCGTGTGTGTGTGTGTGTGTGTGTGTATGTATGTATGTATGTATGTATATATATATATATATATATATAGGTTAAGTGAGGTCGTACCGGAGTGTGTGTACACTGTACCGGAGTATCTCCTGAGCGAGCGTGTGTGTGCGTGTGTGTATATATATAAATACATAAAATTGTAAGTAAGGTTGTACCGGACTGTGTGTGTGCCATACCGGAGTCTCTCTTGAGTGAGCGCGCGGGGTTCTGTTTGGCAGCTGCCCTCTTGCGGGCCGCCTGCTCCAGCCGGCACTCTCTCCACCTGCGCAGCTGGAAGCGGATGAACCGCCACAGCAACCACGACTGGGTGAAACACACCAGGAACAGCACCGTCATCCTGAGGGGAGAGACTGTTTGTTTATGTGTGTATTTGTTTTTAACCAGTTTACCACCTTTGTTAAGAGCAATGTGAGAATGGATGTGTGTGTGTGTGTGTGTGTGTGTGATGTGTTTGTATGTGGGTATTTTAAAAAGAAAAAACAAATTAGATATGATTATCTGTCTGTTTTTGATCAATTTACCACCTTTTGAGAGCAGAGTGAGAATGGAAGTGTATGTGTGTGTCATAGTAAAGGAGAGAGAGAGAGAGAGAGAGACAGAGACAGACAGACAGACAGAGAGAGAGAGAGAGAGAGAACCAAGAAGGCTATTACAACACACCAGCTGCAGGAGAGTATTGCTGTATGATTGACAGGACACTTTTGGTAAGTGTGTGTGTGTCTGTGTGTGTAAGTGAGAAACAGAGAGAGATTGAGGCCAATAAAAACAACTGCACTTGATGAAAAAAGTGTGTGTGTGTGTGTGTGTCATAGTAAAGTAAAAAAAAAAGTGAGAGATTGAGGCCAATAAAAACAACAGCACTTGAAAAATAGGAGAAAAAAAAAAGAGAAAAAAAGGTTGTTTGTGCCTGCAACACAAGTGATGGTGCCAAGCAGACCGAGTCAGAGAGAGTAGGAGTGCTTGTGGTTCTGGCTTCGGGAGGATCCAGACCTGATGAAGACCGTGTTGAAGTTGCCCGCCTCCCAGTCCAGGTTCTGGTTCTCGGCTCGGGAGAGGCCAAAGCCCACCGCCAAAAACAGGAGCGTTAGCGTGACCATCCGTGTGCACACAAACCCCACGGCCCACAGATCAAACCTAGCAGACGTACACACACACACACACACAACCGTGAAATCATCGTTTTATGTTTTTAGCAGATATAGACTCCCATCATGCTGTTTACCATACAAATGATACTCCATTTGTCTTACTTGAATTTGTTTAAGGTTTATTTATCTTAACACAATAGAAAGTGCCTATTGGGATGCAAAACATCAATGGGCAAGGATACGCAAGAGTGGATTTCCAGGTGGGGGGTCTTACATTTTGTGATGGTTCTCGTCTGTGAAGTAGAACAATCTGGAGATGTGGAAGCACAGCTCCGACACATACTGCAGGAAGAGCAGCACCAGGCCCACGCGGGTCAGACTACGGCAGACGGCGAGAGTGCGCGAGAAAGAGATGGAGAGATTAGAGAGAGACAGACTAAAACATCGGAGTGCGGCTCTTGACTTTTCTTAAGGTGTTAACATGTTGCATGGGATCACATGGGGCACTCACTTTAGCATGTAGGCTGCCATGATGTGTAGCAGGTATAACGTGATGTACTGAAGCTGCCGAGGGATCTCCTCCTAAACACAGAGTTTAATCATTTTATAGTTTAATAGTTTTATTTTATTTTTGTTAATTTATACATCTCAAATATGTGATACATCACCCCTACACATGCAGTCAGCACCACATAAACAGGAAGGTACTTTGCTTGTGAGTCGGAGCTTTACTGAGCTTTTGTGATTTTTTGTGTTGCCCCCGGTAGAAAAGAACTGCCCACCTCTGCTCTAAAGGCCCCAGGCAGTTAAGTTCCTGTGTGGACGTACCTTGCGCACTTTCTGGAAGTACAGCTCTGGGATGGCGTGGAACCAGTAGGCCAGCTGAGTGAGGTAGAAGAACTTCACCTGAAACCTGCCAATGGAGACAGACCAACAGCAGTTACTACAGACTTGTTAAAACCACTACAACCACAACTACAATACTACAAAGCTGTTCAAACGACCACAGCCACAACTACTACAGACTTGTTCAAACCACTACAGTCACAACTACAATACTACAGACTTGTTCAAACCACTACAACCACAACTACAATACTACAAGCGTTTTCAAATGACTACAACCACAACTGCAACTACAATACCACTAACTTGTTTAAAAGGACTACAACCACAACTGAGTCTCACCCTGACCTACAACACACCGGGCGCATAATGGGAATTCCTTCCCCATTTGAAACACTGAGCTGTTTCTCTTTTCAAGACAAGTGTTGAAACTCTTGAAACTAAGCTTTACCTTAGCTGTACATGAGGGTAATTTTCCCATAGGCTGCTGGGGTGTAGCAGGTAACCCTCCTAAAGAAGTGTGTGTGTGTGTGTGTGTGTGTGGGTGTGTGTGGGTGTGTGGTGGGAGGGAGGTACAAGGGAACACAAATGACAAAATCAGTTATCACAGTAAAAACAGACATGCAAACATGGATGGCATAAATCAAGGAGGTTAAATGATTTTCAGTCTGAAATGAGTTCGTCCAAATATAAATACAAACAAATTAAAGAAATAACAGACCTAACTCCAAAACAAAATATGCAGATATGTCATTGCATTTATCAACTTCAGCATTAACCCTTAAGCATCAGAGGCTGACGCAAACAGAGAGGGTTCAAGAGCATGGACCTACCGTGCATAGGACATAAAGACTCCATATGCTAGATACTAAATAAAACACACAGAGCTGTCCTGACTCGTTGAATTTCGTATTCTTGCTTTTGGAGAGGTGCAGGCGTCTGTTGACTTTCTGTGGGGGAGAACAGGGAAAAGAGCAAATTCCACTCGGTTTATTTGAGCAATAAAGTTGGAAACCTCAGGACAAGTATGACGAAGTTAAAGACAATTGTGTTCATGTAGCCAGCAGGGTTTAGATGGGAAAGTCGAATTCATTCTGAAGAACATCACTTATAAACATGCCTAAAGTATTGTCTAGGTCTGAGTCCCTTCACTGGCTGGGAATAAGCACCGTTTAATTCTTTTTTTCTATCAAACCAAGACAGCACTAACAAAATAATTTTGGGTCACATGAAATTGACATGGCACTCCACTAAATCCTAATGAAATCATTATAAAACCTTTGGTGGTCTTGCAAAAGCCAGTTAAATTAGACGTATTCCCATGAACAGAAAAGTGTCCTATGTAAACAGGGTCATCTCTGGAGGCCTTCAAAAAGCTCTTAAAGACCCAGCTATTCAGAGAACATCTTCTATCCTAGCACTAAAATGAACTGAAGCACTATTCCCTAGCACTATGCTCCTTAAGGTTCTGCTATGTAGCTTGATTGTTATCCTCTTTTTGTAAGTCGCTTTGAAAAAAAAACATCTGCTAAATGCATAAATGTAAATGTAAATGTAAACAGTTCCACTGTAAAAATGTGTGCGCAGTAAATTCAGTTCTATGTGGATGCTAGGCGCAGTTAGCTTCATCTGTCTCCCCTGTATCTGTTTCTGCAGTCATTCTACCACTTCCTTCCTGTCTAGTGACCACTCGCACCGCCGTTACCCAGAGGGCCGTGGGGTACTCACATCCAGCACATACTCCTGCACCACGGCGTGCAGTATGACAGTGATGAAGAGATAAAAGAGGACAGTGGCACAGTCCTTCCAGCCATAGTGGAAGAGAGTGACTTCCCCTTCTGCAAACACAACAACAGCATGTTAGACACTGTACATATACTGTCTATACCTTACAGACTTTATACTATATGTTCTGCACTTGCTGCTCTTTGCACTTCTGATTAGATGCTAAACTGCATTCAGTTGCCCTGTATTTATACATGTGTAATGACAATAAAGTTGAATCTAATCTAATCTAATTAATGTCTGATGGTAAATGGACTCGGTTTATACAACGCTTTTCTACTCCAACGAGCACTCATAGCACCACATATGCCTGTTATTCACCCATTCACACACATGCATTCATCCACCGGTGGCGGAGGCTGCCATGCAAGGCGCCATCCTGCCATTGGAAGATATTGGGGTTCAGTGTCTTGCTCAAGGTGGAGTTGGGGTTGAACCTGCAACCCTCCAGTTGCCGAACAGCACCTCTACCACCTGCACCACCATTGCTAGGAACATTGCCCCTAGCAACACTGACTGGTATAAACAGAACACCAGTCATAGCGACACAGGGCTCAGGAATAGAACCAGGGTTGCCCGATTGTCACACTCAAAGGGCATGAAAAAAAAAACTTGACCTGTTTTGACAAGTTTATACTGTACATCTCTGTATGCAAACGAAGAGTCTTTCTGTGAGTGTGTTTCTGTGGGGTTTCCAAAACCAAGGAAAGAAAGACCAACGCTGGAAGTGTTGTCAGGCATTAGATAGTGCAAGAGAACTTTCCTTCAGCACAGACAGCCCTGTCTCAAGTGCCGTGTTTGGCTGGGCATGGCATGAGATTAGAAAAGCCGCTTGAACTCAAACCCATTACTGCTTGGCCTTTATTTCCCTCAAGGGACCTGGCTTATGAAACACTGCTGCCAGACTACCCGCCTGTTAGTTAGCCGGCTGATGCATTTACAAACAGCAAAAAAGGCTGTATTTTAATAACTAATCCATATATGAAAACCAATTCTTTCTTAATCAATGTAAACAAAGTAAGCATATGCGTGGTTTCCTAAAATGACAAATGAGCTTATACTACATTGAAGGGATAGTTCGGTTTTTAACACATTGAGCCCCTTTCACGGGCTGTCTAAAATGAAATAAAGTGGTTGACACCTGTCTCGGCTATTTGGAAAATATAGAATCGCCTCTGCCTGCCTTTAAAATGGCTGGCAATGGGCATGTGTTGTTTCTATCCTTAAAACACTGGTTTTAAAAAAAGTGCTACTCATGGAGTGAGTAGTGGCGCATGCTGATGTTCCAACCCAAGTATCATAGCAAAATACAGTTTCTGTCATGTTTTATTTGCCATTTTGTCCCATAGGGATCTATTTGCTCCTTCATATAAACAAAGTGCCAAATAAAACATGACGGAAGCTTTATTTCGCTACGATACATGTTTTGGAACATCATTGAGCACCACTAACCACTTGGTGAGCAGCACTTTTTTAAAACCAGTGTTTTAAGGATAGAAACAACACATGCCCATTGCTAGCCATTTTGAAGGCAGGCAGAGGCGATTCTACATTTCCCAAATAGCCGAGACAGAAGCAATCGTCAAAATTTCGATGTCAACCACTTTATTGCATTTTAGACAACCTGTGAAAGGGGCTTAATGTGTTAAAAACCGAACTATCCCTTTAAACTTTGCAAGTCGCAAGTGAGAACAGAAACAATTTGAGTATGGTTCCTTAAAAAGATGCCATGACGTAGCCAACAATTATTAATGTCTTTAGCTGCATTTTTTTTTTCACTTTCAGTGGCATTTCACAATGCTCCATACAGTAAACATTAATTGTTCAAAATTTCAATGTTTTCTTTTCTTCTCACAAAAAAAGCACTTAAACTTGATTTCTGTACCACATCTCTTCTATTCAGTGTAGAACTGAGCATGTATAGGAGTATCTATGTGGTCTGTGTGTGTGTGTGTGGGTTTGTGTGTGTGTGTGTGAGAAAGAGAGAGAGAGAGGACATGAGAGAGGGTAGGTGAAGAGGGGAGGCAGAAAGAATGGCCGAAAGTGAAAAACAGATGTGCAGATGTGGCTGGGAATAAGGCAAGCAGATGTATGTTGGTACGTTACACATAAAGTACAGCACGAGTTTAGATGTAATGTGCACATGCACTCTGTAGGCTACGGTACACTCCTTGCAGGTTAGCAGGTTACCCCACCAAGACCAAAAATGTCATAAAAAAGGTACATGAAATGACTCAAAAACCACCCACCTGATGATAGTGTGCTGATGTTATACTGAGGCTGAATGAATACGATGGCTGTCTTTGCTGTTGCCTAAGAGAAAATCAAATTGTACAGTTATAAGGTCGCCTTGCCTCCACTGTTTCCACAGCAACAGTCCTCTTCGCACTCAAAGGTGTCAAGAAAATGATAGGTGAACCTTATTATATTTTCGACCTGCGAACACCTTGATTTAAATCGTGTGCTGCTGGTTTTAAGTTAAAACTGTCCGGGCGGACACTAAGTATCTTCTGAGCTGTTCTGAAGGTGTCGAAAATGAAGGCAAATGATGTTGCACTTTACAGATTCACATAATGCCAAGGCTAGATTCCACAACAAGTAGCCAACCAATCTGTCTCGTTATGCCGCACAGTTTCAGCCATTTCCGATTAGTTAACATTGGTGGTGGGAATTCCCCACTGTGCTCTGTTGTACAGAAACCGCATAGAGAAGTGCTAAAGTTAGCAAGAGAAAAGAGCAGCCAAGACAGTTTGGTGCACCGAGTGTATATCTGTCTACTTCGGTCCCAGTCTAAATAGATGTGTCATTGGCCATCAGCTCGATGACGACATCTCTCACCTTTTTCCGGGAGAGGAGGTGAAAAAAAAACACAAAGCCGAATTCCTGTGCCAAACTTGAACTCCTCTTGAACAAACATGTATTGTTTGTTATAATCAAACCCAAGACTGACTCAGACATTCCATCAATAACTAATCGAATAGTTTGCGGTGTTGCATCGATGTTCTAAAAACATGCGGATTCCATCTTTCCTGATGGAGGAGCCCCGCTGACTCTTTGCTCAGAGATTGAGACGTGGCAGTTAGCGGAGGATCAAATCCATTCAACGACCGTCGGCTACTCAGCGAACCGCTTGAAGACCACAGGGGAGCAAAGTGCGAGAAACAGAGTGACAGTTTTGTAGGAATCAAACAAACCTGTGACTGTCTACTAAAATGAAGTCCAAATTCTAGAGTTTTAACTTGACAATGCAGTTTTGCACTCAGTTTTTAATGTCGCCGCAAATTAAAAAAATTGTTTCATCATTAGGTAGCCTAATATTTAGCCCATACCACATAGGCCTTATAAGCTATGATAGCGATGATCACAAATGTTTCAGTTTACAGATACAAAAGAAGTTGCCCAAACATTGCGTGTCGAGTTACATCTTACGTGAACAATGTTACAAAATCCCTGCACGAAGGGTAGAATCCCTAAAATGTATGCAAATCCCCACACGTATCAAGAACCGTAGGCTAGTAACGTTATATGGTTGCAAGGGAAGATGTCACAAAATAGCCTCGGAAGATGCCAAAAGAAAATCGTGCAACCTGTATCAAACCTGTCGCAGTCAACTCATTACGACGTAACATTAGTTACGGAAAGCCGGCTATTTATTAGTGTTTTTTAGCAGTTTTCACAAAACCTATAGTCACACTTCTTCCGACTACGTGTCTTTAAGCAACTACCCTAGTCTTGCTCCCACAAGTCAACTCAACGCCGCTAACTACAGCTGTACTGGGAGAAAAAGTTCGGTCAGACACTCACCTCAAACATCAGTCCGATCAAGATGAAAATAACCAGACTGAATACAATATCTGCATGATTCTGAATGAGAAATTCCTGACTGAAGAAAGCATAACTCTTGTTTCTTCTCCGAAAAGCCATTTCGAAGTCGCTTCGATTTCTGACTTTTTCCTTAATGCAGAAATTCTCCGACTAAGAAGTCCAGTTAACTTTTCGTAGCACTGCGCATGTGCCATCTCCTTAAAGGGAGAGTCTGAACATTCTTCATTAAAGGTAAGGAAGGCTTTGTATTTTCTTTAGCCTACAGGGATAAACTACTCCAAGTTGAGCTACAAGGTCTGTGCCCTAAAAACGTCTCATGCAAATAAGCATTATGAGGCAAAATGTGAACACACAAACACACACATATATATTATGAGGCTCACATGTAGCCTCATCATTATTTGTATCTTGTATATAGAAGCAACAGGAATTGGAATTGCCGGCCACCCTGTACAAAAAAATTGTGATGCAAATGATTATGTGTAAACATTATTATTAATTATTTTTTGTAAGTTCTATAACCAAGATGAGTGAAAGATGTAGGCTAATCGTTAATGCTGGGAATTCCATATCATTCTTCTATAAAAGTGCACTAAATGGCTGGAAGGCCTGGCCACTGATTTAGAATTATACCTAACGTCTCGCCACCTAACGTCTGTGTGTATTTCAATTAAAGAAAGGCTACCATCTGTAGTAGGTTATTTTTGCATCTGAACAGAGGCTGGCCGTTTTTTGAGAAACAATGACACAGTCCCATTCCAGAACTTTGGTATACAGACATGATGAATTTATTCTTTGCGCATTTAAAAAGTCATATTTTTACAGAACAGAAAAGACAGTTATTTACGCTCGCATTTCTTCGGTTTTGTACGTCCATCTTCTCTCCCTCTCTATCTCTCTACATGTGTGTGTGTGTGTGTGTGTGTTTGTTTGTCAGTAGTTATTGCTGGTAAAAGTTGTTTCTCTCACTGGTAAAAGTTGTTTCTCTCACAGAGCACTGGGAAGACCAGAAGCCGATCAGCTCTTTCCTCAGCAGCCATGGAGAAGTTGGCTTACTGACTAAACACACACAGAGAGACACCAATATGAAAAGCCTGTCCACAATGTAAAAATCTCCACGGTCATTTTGTATTTGAATACAAAGTTGTCTCTTCACAGCCTCCTTGGATGAACTACACCCCCCCCCCCCCCCCCCACACACACACACACACACACACACACCCACACCCTGTACAGCAGTGAAGGTAGGCTTTAGCTTGTGGTTTAATAACACAGAAAGTGCTCAAGTAGATGGCTGAAATCCTCCTCTTAAATACACAAAAACAAACCAATATTATATACTCCTGGCTGCCATATAAAAAAATACACTAACTTCATTCAACACAGATATTCAAATGAGTTCCGTTTCCCGTGGGAGGGGGTGGGGGGGATAAAAGTGCTTTTAAAACATAGCATCGTAATTCCAAAACAAGTCAGCGATGGATGAGTAAACAACCAGCGGAACTGCCTGAGCAAATACCTGACAGAGATATGGTCATATCCAAACAACTCGTAACATTGAGAGGTCTGCAAGAACAGGATATTTCTTTAAAAAAAAAACTGTCTAGCATAATTCTATGCAACAAAATTGTCCATAAAAACTAATTATAATCAGTTTTTCTTTTTTTTGTAACAAATGTGTCCACAGTACGAGAGAGGCCACAGACAGCTGAGGTTGATCCAAGACCAGGAAAAGCGTGAACGTGAGCAGGAGCAAGAGACTGTACAGTCCTGCCTTCTTCTCATCAAAATGCTTTCACTGAGAAGCCACAGCATGATGGCCACGGCACGTCGGCCATGACACTCACAAGATAATCAACACGAAGCAAACACAACAAAAGTAGAACTTCCCTTTTTTCACCTGATGTTTCTTAAAAAAAGAAAAAAAAATCAAATCCTTGTCCAGAAGCTCTGAAAGAGTGTTCCAAAGTGCAGTGGAAGATTTCACCAAGGAATCCTTTTACCGGTTCTGCTCGGGAACCCATAATGGTGGTCTTTGGCTGCTCAGCAGCCTCTTTGCAACTTCTGAGCAAGAACGGTTCTCCTGTTCCATTTGATAGTTTTATTTATTCTGTCCAGAGACTTGTAAAATGCTTGTGCTTTTCAAACCTTAGCTGCTGAAGTGATTCATGCTGACTTTGACTTGGGAGGGAACCAGGCAACAAAGATTTCAACTGGGAGTCTGCACACGCACACAGACACACACACACACACACACGTATGCCCGCACACACACACACACTCAGGAATAAAATAAATGGGTGTTGTACACACATGCTCACATATATACACATGCAGTCTCACAATCACCTTTCACACATTGCACACATACAGTATGAAATGGTTGGACATATCTAGATGCTCACACACATACTGTACACACACACACACACACATGTGTAAAGCAGAAGTTGCAAACGCTGCCTTCACACACACACACACACACACACACACACACACACACACACATGTGTAAAGCAGAAGTCGCAAACACTGACTTCACACACACACACACACACACACACACACACAAGCGTCCTTAGAAGCTCGCATCCTCCTCCAGTCCCCGCCGGGACAGCACCAGCTGCCTCCGCGGCCCACTCAAGTGGGGAACCCCGAAACTCGTCACCTCCCCCCCTCCAAACCCTGCCCCTCCCCCCGCTCCCGCTCCGAGCCCTAGCCCTAACCCGCCCCCCCCGTGCGTGCCGTCCAGCCGGGGGGTGGAGCTATAGCAGGGCCCCAGCCGGCCCAGGTGCGCCGAAGTCAGAGAGGCCCCCCCCCACATGTCCAGCCCCACCCCCACCCCCTCGCTCGCTCCCGGCCGGGCTGCTCAGCTCCGCCAGGCTCTCGGCGCCAAAGCCGAATGCGGTAGTGTCGCGGTCCAGCCGCGGGTTGCTGGCGCTGCTGGGGGATTGTGGGTCGGCGCTGAAGTAGAGGGTGGAGCTGGACTCGGTGGGGCAGTAGTTGGGCTCGGGGCTGTCCCCCAGCACAGACTTGCCCTCGGGCGAGCTGCGCTTGCAGTCCGAGCCGGGCGACTCCAGCGGGCTCTCCATCGGCAGGCTCTCATCGTCGTCGTCGACGACGGCGTCGGTGTTGTCCACGCATGACACCCGCTCGTCCTCGCTGGCGCTCTGGAACTCCTCCTTGCAGTCCGACAGCGGCGCTAGGGCCTGCTCTTCCTCCCCATCCGCGTCCTCCTCGTCCTCCTCTTCCTCACCATTCCCCTTTCCCAGCATGCCTCCCTCCATGATGCACCGGTCCGCTCCCATGAGCCCCGGCGGACACCCGGACGCCCCCAGCATGGCCGCCACCCCGCCGGCTCCGTAGGCGCGGTTGATCCTCCCAGGGTCGCCCGTCTTCAGCGCCAGTCGGACCAGGAGCCAGTGGTGGTGCCTGCACCCCCCGTATGCTCCACCAACGCCACCCTTGCCCCCCACGCAGCTCGCTGGGGGCTCCAGCAGGGACCCGGCCATGCCCGACAGAGAGAAGCTGGGGTGGGAGGCCAGGTGGAGGGTGGAGGGGGGTGCCGGGAGGCCTTTGTCGCCTCCTAGGGAGAAGGAGGACTCCCCACGCTCCAGATCCAGGCAGGTGCTGCCCATGTGGCTGCCCGTACCCATGTGCTGCAGGCCCAGAGAGATCTCTGTGGACTTGGGGTGCAGGAACCGGTAGTAGAGAACCAGGGATGTCAGGCCTGCAGGAGGAGGAGGAGGAGGAGGAAGAAGAGGAAGAGGGAAGAGAGGGAGAAGAGAAAGAGAGAGTAGATGTAAGAAGAAAGACAGAAGATGCAAAAGTAGAGGAGGATATAGGAGATGAGAGGTGGTCAAATTCAGAATGTCTTTGTTGTTCGGGTTCGAGTTGCCAAGAATTCATGAATTTTCTAAAAACTAGTTTTGTTTATGTGTTTTTTTTATTTTTATTCAGCAGATGACACGTTCACTGGACCAGAAACAACCTGTTTTCATTACAAACATAATTGTAAATGATCACAGTAAAAAGGCACACAGCTTTCACACATTGAAGGATATTGATTATTGCATGTGATCGATCAATAGTCCTTAGACAGACATCTGTGGGTTTGCCTGATACTATTTCAAGGCACCGAAAAGGACAGGAAGTCACCTGGAGAGGAGCCTTACCAGACAAGAAACTACACAGCACAGCAGTGGGGACAGTCAGGCTATCCCATGATGCCTCATTCAGGAAGTCCGAGGCAGCCAGCATCAGCGTGGCGTTCTCAAGAAACATGACCTACAGAAAAAAAACACACGAGTTTCCTTTTACTGTAACATGACCTGAGAACACTGTGTGCATCCGTGTGTGGACTTGGCACGTGTGTGTGTGTGTGTGTGTGTGTGTGTGTTTGCATCCGTGTGTGTGTGTGTGTGTATGTCCGTGTCCACATGTGTGTTTGTGTGTGCATGTGTGCATCCAAGTGTGGGCTCCTGTGTTTGTTTGGACTTGGCACGTGTATGTATGTGTGTGTGTGTGTGTGTGTCTAAGTGTGCCAGCGTTACGCAACCAAAACTATTATCTGACACTAAATGATGCACAAATACAAGCAGGTGGAGGTGTGCTTGTCAAACACTCATAGAGTCAGCCAAGGGTTAGGAGCTGAGCACACAAACACTCAAACCCCTTCTGGACACACTGTCAACACGAGAGGCTTGTGTGTGTGTGTGTGTGTGAGTGCAGTGTGTGTGTGTGTGTGTGTGTGTGTGTGTGTGTGTGTGTGTGTGTACAGTATGTGTGTGTGTGTACAGGATGAACACAAATGCAATATTGTACACAACCCCCTTCTGGACACTGTCAACATGCCAAAGAAGAAAACATAACACTGATCACACAGGAGAGGCTTTGTGTGTGTGTGCGTATGTGTGTACAGTATGTGTGTGTGTGTGTGTACAGTATGTGTGTGTGCGTGTGCAGTATGAGCACACATGCAATACAATTGTACATAAAACCATCTTCATGAAAGTTCTGATATGGTCATGTGTGTGTATATGTGTGAGAATGTGTGCATGTGTGTGAGTGGTAGAGAGAGAGAGGTAAAGAACAAAGAAGAAAGGATAAATGCATGTGAATGTAAACATTACCAGGTAGAAGCCAGCCATGCGGAAGCGTGAGGGCCCGTCTTTGACGTTGAGGAAGCAGAAGACGTGAACGATGGCCAGAGTGCCATTAAACACCCGCCATCGCCACGGCCCAGAACAGATGTCTGTCTGCTGAGACATCAGCCAGAAGGAGGCCGTCACCCAGTGGAACCCTGGGGTGACACACACACACACACACACGTAAGGTTATCATCATTACACACACACATGCACATACACACACACACACACACACACGTAAGGTTATCATCATTACACACACAAATGCACATACACACACACAAACACACGCACATGTAAGGTTATTAACATTATACATGCTTACTCTAGGGCTGGGCAATTAATCGAAAAGTAATCATAATCGACATTCAAAAACTATAATCGATCAAATTTTTCCAGGTCAATTATTTCAAATAATTTCCCTGTCACGTGATCCCACATGTCGAGCACGGAGAGCTTACACACTGAAACAACCGAGATCTCCCAACTTATAATAGTGAGCATAATTTACTGCACAAAACTTGTCAGTGAACTATGAGAGCAAAATAATAAAATAAATAAAATAATTGTTCATTAATTGTAATCGAATTAAAATGGCCAAATCGCCCAGCCCTAGCTTACACACACACATACACACACACACAAAGACATATACATGTGCATACACACAAACACATGCACACACACACACAACCAGTAATGTTTGTCTGTCCCAAAGCACATTAAAAAAAACTCATTAAAAAAATCTACAAAAAATCTGGAGTGTTTTTAAAAACCATGTCCAACTCTGACAAAAGACTGTAAAATGTGTCTTCCTTGTTTAGTTATGAGGGGTCGTGTTACTCTGTGTGAAACAGACACCAGCTTACAGAAAGAACCTTTTGTGACAATGTGTTCTATTAAAAGCTCTTCAGAGAGAGAGCTTGAAGGCAAATTAACACGGAGCCTGGGCAGGGATGAGAAAGATCTAGAAAGCTTTCACGCTGTCAAAACAGGCTGCTTTTTTAGAACACCGCTGAGGAGTGTTTTCATTTTTGCCATCATTCCAGAAATACTCTTCCCCTTCATGTTCCCAAACACTGGCTAGAAGGAGTGGAAAAATGAGCCATGGTTCTGTCAACAGGCGGCCTTGCACATTTCCTTGCAGACTTGATTAATTTTTGGAGACTTTTCCTCTATAATTTTCCTAGTATAAGTATTTTACTAAAAAATATTATATGAATACTTTTGTAGTGAAATGTGAAACTTCGGCTGTGACTTTGTGCTAGTTTAAGTGTGTCTGTGAATAAGTGGATCTGTGTTGTTTACTTGTTTGTTTAATACTTACAAATATGTGAATGAGTTGTTTCTGACAGTTTAAATACTTAAAAATGTGTAAATGAGTGTGCTTGTGAGTGTTTTTAACAGGCAAGAAATACAAGCTAAAGTGAAGAAGTTATATTGAGAGTTTGTCCCTTCCTTCATTCAACCAGCCAATCGTAGGCTCTATCCAGTCAATGTCTGTAATTCTCTACCCCCATAAAAGGAAGTCTAGAGTACTGTGAGCCGACTGTGACGTCTCCTCCTTATATACTACACTACAGTGTGTGTGTGTGTGTGTGTAGAGGTGGGGACATGCAGTATCTGAAGAGTACATGCAGTATCTGTAGAAGAAACCATTATGTTAGTTGCAAGTCTATGTGAGCTTTAAAGCTTCACTGCACTGCAAGTAGCATGTACGTGTGTGTGTATGCGTGTGTGTGTGTGTGTGTGTAGGGTGCCACTCACCTATGACGCCGCACACCCACCATCCAAAGACGCGTGTGAAGAACATGAGGCTGGCGACGCGGGCACCCAGCATCCCTGCCCTCCACAGCAGCTGGCAAA
Organism: Limnothrissa miodon; assembly: GCA_017657215.1. Lineage (NCBI taxonomy): Eukaryota > Metazoa > Chordata > Actinopteri > Clupeiformes > Clupeidae > Limnothrissa > Limnothrissa miodon. The sequence goes on along the minus strand of JAGFZM010005264.1, from coordinate 125 downwards.
GCAGTGCGGCAGGGGGCATAGCCAAGTGACCCGGCCGGATCAGACAACAGGCCCGGCTAAACAGCACCAGAGCCCAGGACAGTGAGAACAGACACATCCCACTGCACAGGGACACTGAGCCATCA